>APFE031511065.1:0-61943 GCA_000404065.3 Pinus taeda
TCTGATGGGTATGACGCACTGTGGATGGCTGATGGCACAGGTGCTCAGGTCTGAGCATTGGCTGCAGGTTGCAGAGCTTAGAGCTTAGGGTTTTGAAATAAAATAAAATATAAAATGAGGCTAATTATAAAAAATAAAAGCTAATGTCTATTTGTGATAAATGCTTTTTCCATTCGATATGTAAACTAGCCTTCGCTTAAAGCTAAATTTACATATGGTAAATAAATTACTTACATAGAAAACCTTATGCATAAGCATAAAACCTAATGCACATAAAATATGATATAAATCTAAGCCTTGAAGTTGGAGAATATGCTCTACAGTTAGTCAATAAAGCATCTAAGTTTAGTGACTAAAGTTTATGACATTTTTGTAAAACTTCACATTTTCCCTTTTATAATGATGGTAAATTTTGCACAGTGAAACCAATTATACTGAAGTTAAACACCTATTGAGTATAGGGTCTACTATGATCTCCACATTTGGTATTTTATTATGATGATAAGTTTCACACATGAAACCAACTAAACCAAAGTTCACATTTCATTGATTCTAGGCCCTACTATCATCTGGACTCGTGTTCTATTATATTGACATCAATCAATTTTTTTTTTCATGCAATGACTTTCTATCGAGCCAATGACATTTGTAATGGTTCAACTTTCTACATGGATTTCATTCAAAATGGTTTTTGAGACATTATATATATATATATATATATAATAATATAATATATAATATATATATATATTTATAATAATAATATAATATATATAATTTATATTAGAATAGATATGTATATATGTATTGAGATGTAATGTGTATTATATACACACCACATACATATGTTATATGTATATTCTATTATATCTATCTATATATTTATAAATAAGTGTATATAATTATATATATTATATATGTAATATATATATATTATCTATTATATTATTATCTTAATATATATAATATAAATATATATTATTATATATATAAGATATAGATATAGATATAGATATGAGTGTAAAGAATTTAGTTTTCTATGAGAGTAAATATTTTAAAATGAAATTTAGTTTTTATTATGTTTCATATCTAATTTTTGAAAGACAAATTAAAAACGAGGTTAATTATGAAAAATAAAAAGCTAATGTTTATTTGTGATAAATCATGTTTCCTTTCGATATGTAAACTAGCCTTCGCTTAAATCTAAATTTAGATACGGGGAATAAATTACTTACGTCGACAACCTTATGCATAAGAATAAAACCTAATGCATATAAAATATGATATAATTCTAAGCCTTGGAGTTGGATAATATTCTCTATGGTTAGTCAATAAAGCCTCATAGTTTAGTGACTAATGTTTATGACATTATTGCAAAACTTCACATTTTCCCTTTTATAATGATGGTAAGTTTTGCAGGTTGAAAACAATTATACCAAATTTAAACTCCTATTGAGGATAAGGTCTACTATGATCTTCACATTTGGTCTTTTATTATGACAATAAGTTTCGCAGTTGAAACAAACTAATCCAAAGTTCATATTTCATTGATTCTAGGCCCTACTATCATCTAGACTCTTGTTCTATTATATTGACAGCAATCAAGTTTTCTTTCATGCGATGATGTTTTATCGAGCCTATGATATTTTTAATGCTTCAAATTTTTCATTGGATTTCGTTCAAAATGGTTTTTGTGACATTTTCATACCTACATTAAATATTTGGCACATTTTCATGTCTTTATTAACATAGGCCTTGTGACATCCTCACATAATATTTTCCTCCATTTCTTCAAAAAACCAATTCCATGATACCCATTTTTCCCTTTGCTTGTTTTCTTCATCATTGAACATTTTTCTTTCGCACATTCCTGTTTCACAAAACAATTCAACTGAACTAGAAATCTCTTCATTTTTGGTAACCTCGTCCTTTCACACGCCTTCCTCGCCCCACCCCACTTTGTTTCATCTCTTCCCCACTTTTCCCTTTGTTGTCCCTCCCCCCTCTCACCCCTCCGCCTTTTTTCCTTGCAAAGTAAATTTTGTAGCCTTCTCCTTCATTTTAATAAGCATATTAATGTTTTTCTTTTTCACTTACAAGTCTTTTTTTACCTACATCTACACTCTTTGAATGACCAAGTCACTTCACAATGGATATAACCTTGACTAATAATGAAATTTCATTGCTGCTAGATGGCCACACCGAACCACAGTTGGTCCTCCAGGTTGTCGCCCTCAAATAGATACACCCCACCATGTCCACAAACCCCCGTTTCCACCACTCTCTTTCTGACAAAACTCACATCCATGTAGCCTTGTTGCCTTCAACCCACAATGCACTTGCATCATCTGGAAACCTATATGTTCGCTCCATTGTGCTTTTAGAAAGAATCTCATTCACATACATTCATCGATCTTCATGCATTTGGAACCCCTCCCCCCCCTTCTCTCCCTCTCCTTTTATGTCATTTTTCGTTTCACTTGGATATATTCATGTTTATTTTCCCCTCTTAATTCACATTTTTTCTTTCTTCCTATTTGCAGGTCTCTATGTGTCCTAAAACTTGAAATCCTCTAACCTACAATCTTCTTGGTCGGTGAGCCAACCCCTCTCATTCTATCCACCAAACAAACACTCCATGCCATCCCATCCTCGTCTACTGCACCTTCCTTGTCGTCGAACCCCCTTGTTGGCACCCACCTTCCAACCCCACCAGAGAATGCCCTTGCAACCACAAATTTTCTACCTTTCAAGGCCCTCACCCCATCATGCAAATTTTGGTCCATCCAAGGTAAGTTCCTCACAAAAACACCCCTGCATGAATACACCACTTCATTCGGCTCGGCGAAATCACTTGGCTTTGACCTTGTTGACCGCAACGGTGATGTGATCCATGTTTCTATCTTCAATGACTTGGAAACCTCTCTCTACACCATTTCAAATGGCACCATAAAGGTTTTGAACCCTCCCTACAATCATGTAAATGAACCTTTCGAAATCCTTCTCTTCTCCACATCAAATGTGGCTCCCTCCATACATGACGATACATCAATCCATTACCATAACTTCCATTTTGTTCCAATTAGTTCACTCATCCATTCATCGCTCAACTCAATTGTTGATGTAATTGGTGTTGTCACCTCAATGTCTCCTACCTCCATCATACATACACATGATGGCTCTTAGACTCCCAAAAAAACTATTTCACTTCATGCTACTTTTGGGTCTTGCATCGATGTGACTCTCTGGGGCAAACACAACCACACCGAGGGCTGCGAACTATCCAAACTCTACATTTCACGAACCACTATAGTCCTTGCAATGAAAAGGGGTCTTGTCGTCAAATTCAATGGCTAGACAATTTGAACTATCCCCACCACCTACCTTTCCATTAATACAAATATTGTTGGAATGCACCTGCTCATCCAATGGTTCCAAGAAACAGGTGTCAAATCATCCTCTCCCTCACTTAGCCAAAAATATATGAGCACATCCACCAAACCCATCAACATGAAAACAATATATGAGCTATCTATAATGACCTCCACCAAAAAAAATCCATGGGTTTCCCTTGATTCTACAACTACATCTATCAACATGGATGATTTCTACTTTCTCATATGCTCCCTTAGCATTGATGCGGTACAATGCATGAAAAAATCCTCGATGAAAAACCCACAACACATGACATTGTACAAAACACCAACATAACAACAACAAACACAAAAACAACACCTCTCTCAGAAAAATGTATTTCACCTTCTCTTCATACTCACCACCTCTTGCTGCACAATGGTTCCTCATGAAATAAAAAAACATCCCCACCCATTAAATTATACTATGCATTGCACACATAATCACAACAAAAAAACCAAAATGCACATTTTTCCTTTTACACATAAACACAACAAACCGATCCTCCTAAACCCCACTCGTTTCTTTCCACGCTCTTAAATGCCTTATGTAAACTATTTCCCTACACCCCTTTTCATTAATAAAAAAAACTAAAAAAACAAACACCATCCAAATAAAAAAACATACATCCTCCTCTCTCAAATTAGCACATGGCATGTCTTGTTTTGGTTAGTTTCTTGCAAAGATACATGTTTTTTGTCACATTTCCATTAATATTTTTCATCTATTTTTTTATATGTTTTCCAAATTCCACACAAAATAAAATAACTCTCATTGCATCACAACAACGCATTATTCACTCCATAGACTACTTTTCCTTTGACATGCATGGTATACTTACCTATGTTTCAAATTCAACTTCCACCACTAAATTTGAAAATAATCTTCCTTCTTTATTAGCTATGGAATCCACTTTGGTGCCCGATGCATGGCAAGCACACCAACAACGCCACTACACACTTCAGAGGGAGAGAATAGATGTGCATCATTTGCTTCTCTACAGCGCTTATAGATGTACACTACTGCCTCGTACCACCCCAGTTGAAACTTCCACACCTCCCACCTTGCTCTCCCTCCCATTTCGTCCACCCCTTCTCCTCTACTCCTACTTAAATTTCATCTTTTCACCCCAACTATCCCCACCCTTCACCCCCCTCCATCTCCTCCTTTCCCCATGTTGCTTGCTTTTCAAATTCCTAATAATTCCACAACAACCGTCTCTGACAAGCACATCACTGCTTTCATGCATGAATTGATGCACTCAATCCCATGCAAATATGTTATATTTGTAATGAATATTACCCATTCATGAAAACAAAAACATGTAACGGATTTTTTTCCTACTCCCATTGCATCTCTGAATGAACTTTCAGTTTTTCTCATCCTCAAACAACATGGACATGGGAAAACAACCTACAACCCTCTCCTGCCTAACTTGGGTTGAAGAGATGCTCATTGCTCATATGATCACGGCTCTCCAAGTTACCCATGCACATGGAGGCCATGTCAAATATTTTGTCCATACTATTAGCTTCCCTCAAGATATCACTAACATTTTCACCTACCTTCCCCACATGCTCTCAGAAATATATATCCTTATTGTCAACAAAAGCACCTCTGACCACACATCTTATGATTATTTTGTTAGTAGATCTTACATCCTTGCAGCATTGCAATTCAAAATAGCAAACTATCCATACTACAGTAATGTCCAGGTTGACCTAAATGAACTATTTTCCGTTCTTGTTGTCTATACATATGTCGCCACCCTTTTGCGCCATGTCACCACTCCCTCCCCTTTGCCCTACCTACCCTTCTTTGAAACCATTACTCCTGAGCTCCACCTTGCATGCTCACTGACCTTCATCCATCCTTCTTTTTTTAAACTCTACTAAATTCCCATACTAACCTTGATGAAATACTTGTGTATATAGAATCTTCCAATTCCACACCCACCCATTCACTTCAATGGCCCATTATTTGTCTCTCTCCGATTAATGAATACAACATTCTTGGCCTCTTCTCTATGGCCTTCCCTACCCTCTTACCCACTGTATCTACCATGATTAACTAACCAAGAATTGCAAAATTTGATATGTAAGAATAAGCTTTGCATTTAATGCGCTACCACGAAAACTGTCATTTATACAACCTTATAATGTTCCATCGAAGCCAAGCAACTATGTTTACCTTCGTTAAGAGAGACCTTGCAAATAAGTTTTCATCCACTGTTGTGGACCTTTGCTAGTGCCTACAAAAGCTTCCCCCCTCAACCATTCTAGACCAGATGATGTGGTTTGGCTCATCTCTTCGAGGGAGCTGAGATTTTTGGACCAAGGGTAGAGGGGAGCTTAGTGACAAGATCATTCAACAAGGCAGCACTATCTTCTTATTCACATTGAGTGCATTTGATACAAAGTGGCATGACTTTCATATGGCCATGCGTTCTAATCCTCCATCCAATATGCATGAACAATCTCGATGGAGAATTCAAAACATTGTTGCAAACCCACATCATGCATCTCTATCTATCCATGATAGATTCATAATTTTCTTAGAAGAGGTTCTGCTAAAAGGGTTCATTGTAAAGGATTTTTGGTATAGGTCTAGAACTTCTTCTTTTCCTTCTCTCCTTTATATACAATTTTCTTCATGGAAACCTCTTACTTGTTCTCTTATTTTTTTAACCATAGGTTTGAATGCAAACATAGAGGATCTGCACATATACATGGCTTCCTATGGTTCTCAAATGCAGCAGTAATAGATGACCTCAACTAGATTGATGAAGAAAGTCTTGTTGTTGCTCAAGCTTTTTTTGATTCATACATTACTACTTGGAAACCTTGCCCCCTCCATAAAAGACATTCTGGAAACCAATGAGCATCGATTCGTGATCCCTGCCTCCGTGCAACACCCAAAATATTAGCTTCCAATGAACAACAATATTATGAGGAGCTTTTTAACTATGTCCAACAACACACAAACTACCATTCCTCTACCTACCTTCGCAGAAGGAGCAATTCCACAACATACAACTATGGAGCCCCCTGGGAATTGCGCACTTCCTCCTCCATGGACATCAGTTCTGCCAGTTGTAAGACATATTATCATACTAGAAATGATGACAAGCTTAGTGTCCACAGCCCTCATATGATTGCGGTTTCGAGGGTCAACATTGACTTCTAGCATGTCATTTCTCGCAATGCCATTTTGAACTACATATCGAAATATGTAGGAAAATCAGAGTCTAAATTAGAAATAAAACATCAAATGCGTACCTACCTTGCCATAAGTTCTCCCCTTGATGCCCAAACTATCTTTGTCATTCACAAACTCTTGATTGACCTTGTTGTTGATAGTCACATTTGTGCACAGGAAACATGCCACATGCTCCAAAAAATCCCACTAACTAAAGGCAACCACTCTTTTGTTTCCCTTAATGTTAAGAGAATAGTTTTTAGACATGTGTCACATAGCTTGGATGACCATCTTCCAACAATACCCTCAATCACTTCATACATGCAAATACCTTGCTCACTTGAATGAGTTTCTCTTATTGAAGTCACACAATCCTGGTCATTTTCCTCCTGCCGCAAAAGATCACTATGCAAACACATCTTTCCTTCCATGGTCATATGCATCATTCCTTGCTTTACCTCTATTCCATCTATATATTCAGAATTGTATGTCGAGTTTTGTTTGAGTGAACTTCTCCTCTGTGTCCCTTTCGATAACCTGCTAGCCAATATTGGCTCAAAAAATGAGGCAATTGTTGCACACTAGGAATATGTTAAACACACATACCATGCATGGCATGTGCATCATGCACCAATAGACCCACCCCTCCCTACCTCTCATGATGACTCCCCTGTTGAAACATACCCCCACTACACCATGGACATGGATGAATGGCAATTTCTTTCCCAAGTCCACCCAACTAACAATATTTTTTTCATGAATTAGAACTACTTGACTAGTGTGACCGCGATGCAAAACATAACTGAACTCATTCCATTATCCTTGCACACTTACAAGATATGGCCATTCACTTCATAGAATTAAAATTCTCCTCCACACAACTACGCCAAATCCCCCCGCCCCCAATTACACACTCCATTTCCTCCTTGTCCCCTAGCCAACATATGGCTTTCAATATTGTTTTTTCCCACGTTACTAGTGAATCCTCCAAACCACTGCTAAAAATTCTTATCTAAGGCATTAATGGCATTGAAAAATCTTTCCTAATTGAAGTCCTCAAAAATTCCTTCCTATCCGCCTCTTGCAATAGAGCTAAACCTTTAATCTTGCTTGATCCAACTGGTGTTGTAACATTCCACATAAGTGCACAGACAATTCACTCTAGCCTTCACATACCTGTATCCTCTATGCAACCTCTTGAAAGAAAATCCATGCTAAACGTTCAAGAACAACTTTAACATGTACATTAGACTCTCAATGATGAGATGAGCTTCATTGGCCCTAAAATGCTTCCTCAAATTGATGATCTCTTATAGGAGGCATTCCCATCCAGTAGAAACACCCCATTCGGTGGCCAATCCATAATCCTTGTAGGTGACTTGGGTGAGTTTCTAGATGCCAAATATACACCAATATATGTAGGCACATTTCATGTCAATTCTCTTTGGCGGAGGTTTGATATAATTGTCACACTTTCAACGATTTCTTGCAACAAGGCATAGGTGCTTCTCAGATTGCATTTCGCCAACTCCTTTCCAATGCAACCCCCACACTAGTTGATTGGGAACTTCTCATGGAATGTACACAATCCAAACTTCCACCACATGAACAATAAACATTCAAAAATTATTTTCACCTTTATGCTACTAATGCATATGTAGCTCTCCAAAATAACTCCATGCTAAAAAAATTAAACATGCCAATTGTGCATTGCTATGCCCAACAAGGGAAAAAAATTTCATATGGCACTCAAGAGGATGAACAGTTGGTTTCAAAAGTGATTTTATGCATTGGACAACATGTCATCCCAACAAGCAATTTGTGGGCTGAGGTAGGCATTGTTAATGGGTAACTTGGAAAAGATGTTGCTATCTCCTATGTATCTCATTCTCGACCCCCTAAACTCTCATCATTTGTTTTCATTGATTTCATTCATTAGAAAGGTCCACCATGGGATATTTCACATCTAAATTATGTGCCAATCTCACCAGTAACAAGGGGTTCTCACGCACAAATGCTCCTTTGCATGGCATGGGCCTTAATTATCCACAAACCACAAGGTATAACCCTCCAGAAAGAAACAATCGACATTAGCAACATTGATCGGCAAGGCCTAACATTCACATTTATACCTAGAGTTAGATAGTTGAATGACCTTCACTTCTCTCTCACTTTTTCCTTCTCATGCTACACATGCATTCAAGGAAATCCATAGCAGATACACAGGAAAATAGAGGAAACATACCTTGCATCTAAATCTACGCAGCCACCTCCTTGACGCCATTCTTTGCAAGGTAGCTTTACTTCCTTCATGCTGCTTTTTAGATCTTTGGCCTCATCTCTCATTATGAAAACAAAAGGCTTGCATTCATGTTTCTTTTTCCCCTCGTATATTCCTACTGTGTTGTTGTTATTTCATGTTAAGGTTATTTAGATTTTATATTTTAGTTTTGAGTTATTCATTTCTCCATGTTTACTTATAACCTTTTATATTGCTTGAACAGAAAAATGGATATGCAAACTACCTCCGAGCTCTACCAGTTATTCTATGAAATACATGAACAAGAAACTACTCTTTCAAATATAAATTCATGGTTCCTACTCTCACCAAATCTACCTCTTTACCGAGTGTGCCCTGCTCTCCAACTACTAAGAAGGATTAAGACTTGCTTTCATGTCCTCATCCATAATCATGAGATAGATGCAAATAGGTGGCTCTGCTTAGAGCATATCAACTATGTCCCAACTATAAATCTCAAATGTTGTTGCATATGCCACTTTCCAGCTTGTATTTATGACTATCTTTCTTCCAAATACTAGGGCGCACACACCTACATTGTCTGACTACAACATTTCATGTCCTCCTGATCAACCACATGTTTTTGATTTGATAGATACCACAACCTTGTTACTTTGTAGCACTTTTCTTACTTGTCACTTCCTTATATACATACCTATTTTCCTTACATGCCCATTCTATCAAACTAATTTCTATTTTTCCCCTTACTTTTCAGAATTTTTTTATCTTCTCGCCACTTCCAAACTATGCAAACAAATACATTCTATACACAAAATGCACACTATACTTTCACATTTCAACCATACAAAATAAGATAATTCACGTGATAGTAAATCTAATAAAACTTCTAAATACACATTTGGAACTGACTCCTACAATGGTACTACAAATAGAAAACAATACATATCCAATTATCTATTTGGAAGCTAAATAATATTATTTCCCTTCTCCTTTTACTATTTTCCCTCAAAAAGTTAGAACCTTTCAAAAATAATTGTTCTTGTAATACAATAGGAAAAGAAAAAATTCATTGCATTAACAAATAAAAAATTAATCCTTTCCCACTTGAAAGAGTGCTACCTATTGCCACTTCAATCAAAAGCACAAACAACATCATTCACAAACAAAACTGATGCAATCATCCACTACTAACTCATATAAGTACCTAGCTAATTAGAAAAACAATTACAAATTCCACATTGAACATGTCTTTTCTACAAAATACATAAAAACGTGGGAACAGCCAGTCCAGTCATTAATTCTACTTTACGCATTTCTACAATAGGCCACTCTTCGTTCGTATTCCAACATCTTGTGAAATATGACACTCATTGGAAAAAAACACATTTATTTTCTTACAAAGGAAAACTTTAATAACCATTTTCCAACCTACATTACCAATTGCAAAATTAATCTAATTGACATCCTTGAAGAAAAAGCTATTCACACCCATGGAAATTATATCTATAGTATTACATGTATACCAATTATTTTCCAAAACAATTTACATTTAGAACTTTCAAACACTTTCATATAAAAAAAAAATAATGCTTTCAATCTCTTACGAAATAGCTAGTCATGGAAAAAAAACAAAAATGACAAATAAAACAAATTTAACATGTCTTTTCTACAAAAATTATTAATATGTGGGAACAAACAGTCACTAATGCTACTTAACACATTGCTACAGTATGTTGTTCTTCATTCCTAGACCAACATATGATGAAATATGTCAGTCAGCATACAAAAAAAAAAACTTTTTTTCTTATAAAGGACAACTTTATTAAGCATTTTACAAACTACATTGCCAATTTGAAAACTAATCTAAATGACATCCTTGAAAAAAAATACTACTCACACCTATGGAAATTATATCTATATTATTACATTTATACCAATTGTTTTCCAAAACAATTTACATTTACAAATTTCAAACAATTTTATATAAAACAAAATAATGCTTTGTATCTCTTCCACAATTGTTGCTCATGGAAAATCAACAAAAATGACAAATAAAAAATTAATGCAAACAAAAAATAACATGCAAAATCCACTTTTCAACCAGAACGACATTACTTTTTTTTTCCTATATCACTCTCATCGCTATGTAATTCCCATTGGGTTGACTACTCATTCTGAACTAGCCTACAAAAAAATATACAAACCCAATACAACTTGAAATATGTTGTCTTAGCTATTGTCTTCCACATTCTCTGTTGCTCCTATTGGTGTCCCATTGCACCTCCCAGTGAAATTAATAGTTTAAATAGTTATGTTATGTTAAATGTTATAGTTATAATATTATGTTATGTGTGTGTGTGGTATATATATATATATATATATATATATATATATTATATATATATATATATATATATATATATATATATATATTATATATATATATAGTGTTAAGTAACTTTATGTTTGAACTAAATAGTTATACAACTATGTTATATTATATTTATATATAAAACTACAATATACAACTATGTGATGTTATAATTTATATTTAGTTAAATATTATATATAACTAAGTTATCTTTTGTTATAACAAAATTTTCTTTTTTTTGGATTTTTAACTTTAAAGATTAATATTTTATTTTTAAGTAATTTAATTTTTAAAAGTAATCATTATATTTATTATTTAAAATATATAAATTAATTTAAACTTAAAATAATAAAATAAAATAAATTTTCTTATCTGATAAATAGAGGTTCACCATGAGCGACTAGAGTCATGTGAATCTCAAGCTCCTAATTTATTTATTTTTTGTTATAGTGTGTTTGTTCTTGGTTTCAGAGTTTTGGGGTATATTTTTGTTCAAATTTTTTAGAAATTAAAAATGCATTTTCAATAACAAAAATAAAAATAAAAATGGAAATTTATTTCACAAAATTCCTAGCGGAAAACTTTAAAACCTATATTAATTACATAAATAATGTTTTTCCCATTCAGAACAAAAAAATATGCATAATAAACATGCTACCATTGCAAGTAACAAAAAAAAAAAAAAAAAAAAAACTTAAATTATAGTTCTTTTGGTAGTTTCAAAGTGTTTTCTAGGTATTTTTGTGGTTTTCTATGTTTTTATTTGTGGTTTCCTAGGTGGTTTTTTTTTGTTTTTTGTTTTTTTTCTTTTTATTTCATTGTTAGGTTGGTTTTGTTGTTTTCTAGGTTGGTTTTGTGGTTTTCTAAGTTGTTAATTGTGGTTTTCTAGGTTATTTTGGTTTTGTTTTTTAGGTTGTTTTGTGGTTTTATAAGTTTTTTTTTGTTGTTCTGAAACGTGTTTTTAGTGGTTTTCATGGGTTTTGTATGCTAAGTTTTTTGTTTATATTTTTTTCTTCAAATTCATTTATTTAATTTTGCAAGAAAAATCAAATAAAGAGGATAAAAAGTATAGGAAACCTACCTTTGATTAAGCCTCTTGGACATTGGTGGGGTTGTTGGCATGGTTGGTTGGGTTGCTCCATCATGTAATCACTTGATCGAGATTTAAATATCTCGGTTGAGCTCCTATATGTCCACAATATATGCATAAATGACGTGTATGGACCACAATCACATGATTTAATAGAAGATAATATCTTGAACGAGCTTTAATGCTCGATCAAGCCTTAAATCTCGATTGAGCATTAGAGATTTATCAAGTGTTAGTTTTAAACCCTCGATTGATAAATTATTTTAGCCCCCAAGGCGTTTGATCGAGCACTAGAAAATGGTTCAATTGAGCACTTAATATGTTCATCGGCTATTGATTTTTCACCAAAATGTGCCCTCCCTTGTTGTGAAATATTATGAATATTTCATCTTCCTTTATGTGTTCCTTCTATGTCTTGTGTCTTGGGAAATTTGTTGGTGTGGATGCAAGATAATGGAACTCTAGTGAAGGGATGAATGAAATCCAATGAGGAAAGCAGATATGAATGAATCACAGTGTATGAATAAGGGGGCGGTTGGAGATAGGAAATACGATACAATGAATGGATAGTGGCAAAGTAGGGATGAGAATGGCATAAGGGAGGATGTCTCAAGATTGACTTTATTGACATATTTAGATATGTGATGAGTCCATGAACATGATAACAAATAAATGATTGTCTAAAACACAAATGTGATTTTGAGGTTAGGGATCATTGTCACAAAATAATGAATGATCATGCTTCGAAGACATATTGTAGGGCCTAGCATCATGAATAAATTGGCTCATGAAGATATGTTTACTTTCATTACAATTTTCTTACGATGAATCTGATGAGGGGTATTATGCTGTGATGCAGGACATTAGATTGGTTGGTTTTGGTATGTGGACTTCACTACAAGAGGAATAACAATAACTGGATGATATTAGAGTATCTAAAGAAAGCAATATAGGGTTACAAGAGAACCACTAAAATATGGTTGATTTACTAGACTCTATATACATTTAGTTATTGGGTATGAAACTATGTGTAAGAGGTGAATGTAAAGCGGCTACAAATGTAAAGGTAGTTCTCATTATACTTGGGTTAAGCATGATTTTTTCTTGTTCGGGAATCAGAACACCAAGGATGATTTTACCCCAATGGGTAGAGGTTTGTGACAACTCCTAATTAAATTTTCCCCCATTTTAAATAATTTTAATTACTCGAATACTCAAAAAACTGACATAGAATCCAATTTAGTTGAGGAGGGAAATTGTTTGAGGAACTGGAAAAAATAAATACATTAGCCATGGGTTGGATGAGAGTATTAACTGAGCTAAATATGAATTTAATTTAATTGAAGATATAAGGTTAGGCCTAGGTCTCCTTCAACTCTAGCCATAAGAAAGAAAGGAAAAAGATTTAAAGACAAGAATCAACTGCACTATCCAACAATTGACTGTGTGGAGCCTTTGAAAAGGATAAATGGTTGGTTTGTTAGTCAAGCATGGAAACCAATCATTGAGGGGATGCATGGAAATTCACATTTATGTTGAGTAGAACATGTGCAGAGTGATCCAATATAATTTATGCGTAGTGGAGGAGAGAAAAAGGAAAGGAGGAGAATTGTGAAAATTCATCTAGTGGTTGGAGGTGTCAAGGGGAGAAGCATAAGAATCAAGCTCTAGAAAAGAATGCCAGCGGAGGAATCCTTTGAGAGAGCATTTGTTGGTAAAATAATATAGATATAAAAGTCTTTCCCAAGGGTTGAAAAACTCATAAAAATATTAGGATTGAATAACATATTGTATTGGGGAAAAATCACTCAGTTGCTTGTCAGCCTGATGAACCACTAGGAGTTTCCTTTGGGGCTAAAACTCTATTTTTTGTCTCATTGATGAACCAACTGGAGGGGTGATTTCTTCTACTTATAAATACATTATCAACTAATGAAAACTTCCTTTAATGTGTATTATGTTCTCTTTACAAAGAGATGAGAATTTTCTATTGTATGGTATCCTAGTATGGATTAAATCATGTTTGTAACTATAGAAGACTGAGTGGAACCTATATAGATAGTGGATGAAGGTATTAGGGCCTTGTGACATCCTATTCCAACTGAAAAACTATTTGGTTTCCCTTCTAACTGCACTTCACCTCAAACACTAGAATTTGGCTTGGGGGTAACAGTGGCAAGTAAGACTTAGCTGCAACTATCTATGGTTAGGTGAAGAGTTGTTTTCACTAACTCAATTTCCCAATTTCAATTCAAGATAATTATTTTTCATGTGGAAATGTACATCAATTTCAAGTTTATTTTTATTTAATGGATTTTATATCATCAAAATGAATGTAACATGGGCTCTTATGTAGTTATCTTTATCGATGTTTGATAGGTCTTGGATTGTGGATGAAAGTGCAATGAATTCCATACCACATTTACTAAGCTAATGTTAAGCCTTTTATTTTATGATGTATGGCACTCTACATGCATGATCCATTATAATGTTGGTAGTTTTCAACATGAAGTATGGTAATGCTAGCTTCCATGTACCTGCATCATTGATGTTTGCATAATAGAGAGGAAAATTTCAAGCTCATGACCTTGGATTCCTTATGAGCGTGTGTGTGTGTGTAACCTGTATGTTCTATTTATAATGTTGTGATAATAGTGTATTTAAACGATGTGAATTTCAATCCCATGTGAAATGCAGGGAATAACCAAATGATCATGTAGGTACCGACAGGCTCAATTCAATGGGAATATTTTGTATCATCCTAATGGCGTGTGATTGTTACATTGTATGGAAAATATAGGCCATGAGGAAACTTCATGCCAAACACCTTCTATGGGGTTAAATCTAATTAAATGATATATTTTTTACTTTCTACAATAAAGAATAATTGGCATACACTTAAAAGGAATGGGTTTTATACACACACACACATAGATATGTGTGTGTGTGTGTACATCGATGGGTATTACACATCGTGATGCATTTCGAAAGTGAATTCCTTTTAGATAGTGGAGTGGAGCATATACAACTCACTCTAATGGTTAACACCTAGGGTGTGGGATAACCCTCGGTCATATGGAAGTTAGTGACATGCCAGAAGGTTGAGATGAAACTGATAATAATATGTTGATGTGTCATTGTGAGTATTGAATTGAACTTTAAGGGCCTTAGGTGGATCTAGAGGCTTCATCCCTGAGGGGTAGGCCATGAGCTCACACAACCACATATTATAACTATAGGAAGAACTTGGGTTCACTTGGATAGCAGAGATCCTTTCCAGAGATCTACATTGAGGAGGCTAATAGAACCCCACTCCCCCCCTCTTGTGATTTCAGCGAGTGGAGGGGTGAGTTTTGCCTCAATTGTGGTTGTCAAATGAGTTGTGGGGAATCAATGACCAAGATTATAATGGGGCCTCATCCCTATGATATTAGTGAGGGGATGGTGATGCCCTAGAAACCATTAGATTGGTTGATTGATGGTGGGCCATCAGATTTTGACTCGAGAACCCAAATACCAAACCGCCTCCCCCATGATGTCAACGAGGGGAGGGGTGTGCTATTAAGTATGAGCTCTTAGATAAGTCAAATGAGAGAGGACCATTAGATCATTACCTTATAATCATGAGGAAGAACCAAGATAGTGGACCCCCCTGCCCCCCCAAGTGACATTAGTGAGGGGAGGGGGTGTCCACTATTAATCGATGACCATTCATATGAGTCTACAATGTGGGTCATCAGATGGTGAATGGAAATAATCCTATATATATTGTGTGAGAGCCATATGTACACACCACTCTATCATATATATATATATTTTATATATATATATTATATATATATATATTATATATTATTATATATATATATTATATATATATATATATGGATATATATGACTCACCCACATGCAAAAGGTTGGCAGGGTAATGCCAGTCCAGGGGTTTGATATTCACCAAGGAATTGAGTGAAATGGAAATGTTGTGACTTTCTGCATGAGAAACACGTGGGTGCCACATTGCAAAAAAAGATAAGTGGAATTTTTTAATCAATAAATCTTGAAAGCAAAATAATTTGGAATCTTGAAGTACAATTTGGTCAAAATTTATATCACTAGAAAATTCTAACCAAGTTCAATATGATGAGGATATCCAAATTGAGTTTTTCCCCTTGTCGTGTACGATGACAAAACTATCTTCCCCAAAAATAAGCACAAATCTTATCATATACGACCCTATCTATGGATATTCTCTCAAAATAAAAGAACAAAAAAAATATGCTTCTAACACTTCAGTTTAGGTATTTTCATCAGAAAGTACAAATGTAAAGTCCCAATTACTGCTCATAAAGAACACTATAATATCAAAGCATCATGCCACATTTATATACCAATATATGATCAAAATAATTCCCCATGAATTTTAATAAAAAGGAGTATGAAATTATTCTACAAATTTCCCTTCAGCTTCCTCATAAATGTTCCATTGACCTCGGTCCAAGTCCAATAAAAGAAAACTAGCTTTAAATAAATCTCCAGAAACCTATTTGTTTCTCTTAAAACAACATCTTTGGAATAAGTTTTGATATGCTAAATGCAATGAATAACTTTGAACATTCTTTATTTTTGGTTGTAATGCATATCAACATGTACAAGAGGCATTTAGGATGTGAATTATTTAATAGCCTTAAATGACAGGTTTTGGGTAATTTAAGATCATTTTTAACATTTACACTTATGCCATGATTATATTTTGAGTATACGACTATAGCTAAATATTTTTCTTGAATATAATTATAATTAAATATATTTAGTGCTTTTTTTCTTATACATGTTTCATTTCAATATTGAATGGACTGATTTAATTAATGCCATTTTAAAATTAGTAGATTGCAGCTGGGAATTCAACATTTTAACTCATAGTCCTCCAAGAGAAGAGATAATATAATTACATGGAAGCAGTTGAGACCACAGTCAAGAAGTCATCTTAGGTGGATCTCCTACTACTTAATGTGAAACACTTAAGTAAGGTGACTCACTCCTACTAATTAATGTTAATTATAAGTGAAATCTTAGCTAGATATCTAATATATATTTAAATTTTTTTTTTTTTTTTTTAAGTACTATTAGATGTTATTATATCCTATTTCATTTTATGGTTAGAATTATAACATAAATATGAATTTTACTATGAAGTTAATACTAACGTGTAATATTGATTTCTTTTTCCATAATTATACTAGTAATGATTGCAACGATGATTATCCAGACTATGTTGAGCATACATCAGATATAGGACACAATTATGATGAGGATGAAAATAACATTAGTGATGATGATGTGGATGACTCTAATCTGTATGTTCAAGACACTAGTAGAAAATGGTGAAATTAGTGACTAGGTGGCTAAGAAAGTTAGTCACCACAACTTTTCCAACTAAAATACTACCAAAAATTAGCAATATTAAGAGGCCCGACTAAAAATTACTAACATAAATGACTAATTTAGTCCCGAGTTAAAATATACGACTAGATAATAATTAATACTACTATAAATGGCTAACGTGAATGACTAATTTAGTCTAGGAACAAAAATATTACTACCTAACAAGAACTACAATAATATGAATCAGTCATTTATGTTAGCCATTTTAATTGTGTCACTTTAACAATATAAACTTGCAAGTCATAGGGGATTCAAAGGTTGTTATAGATTGGATGAAAGGTTATACTTCCTTATACACTTATTTATTGGATCAGAGGATGATTAAAATTATGGTTCTTATTAGAATCTTTAGTGTCATATCATTTGTTCATATTCAAAGGGAATTAAATTCAAAGGTTGACAGATTATCGAAAATGGGAGTGGGCCGAAACCTCCTTTCCCAACATGAGATGACCACCTATATATGTTTCATAAACCTTGCCAACTTATTTAGTGGTTTTCACATCTATTTCACATTTGTTCTTCATCTTGCAAAGTAGTAGTGCTAAGGAGAGTATATGAACTTTGATCAAGGAATGTTCACTTAGTACCACTACAAATTTTCCTTCATGCAACTTGTCAAATGCCTTAAGCTTTCTTCACAACTTCTCATGGTGTTTAAGTTACTTGTCTAAACCTCTAATTGAGAGTATAACCCTCCAATGTCTCTAGCTATTCAAACTATTCAACATTCATTAGATTCTTCTTAGACATACACTAATGATTGAATCAAAACCTAACAACAACATCTTGAATGTTCATGCTCATTCCCTCATTTAATGCCTCATTGAAACCACATTTTCACACTGCTTAAAATGAAATGTTCACGTCTTAAGGAAAAACACCTACTTTTCTTATAACAACCTAAACTGTGTGAATGACTAGGAGAGAACTCCATTTTCTCAAGATGAAAATATAGGGTTCTACAAGCCCATTCACGTACCAATTTCAATATATTTAACCTAAAGAAAAATGTGTATCCTACTCCTTCCAAATTTTCCATATAAATTTTAATAAACTAGCATTTGTTTGCAACTATTAAATCCAATTCTTATATACTTCATTTTATTTTTTGCTAATATGCAAGAACAGCTAAACATTTTCTATAAAACCAAGTTAAAAACTCTTGTTACCTTTCAAGATCTCACATTTTACCTCCATTAATTTTAATAGAAAACCCATTGCATAAAAGCATAACCTTAAAATAAAATTACTATTATTATTATAAATACCACCTAATATCACAACTAAAAACATATAAAATCTATTTAATTTCTCAAATACAACTAAAATATGTGAGTGAAAATAAATGTTGTATCTATTTCTTTTTACATTGAAAATTTTTAAGACCTTTTAAAAATTTAAGCATTAATTTTGCTTTACAATACCCCTCCCAACCACAAAATTTTCATAGGGACGAAAATGACATATGAATAGGTTATCCAATATCGAATCAAATCTTCAATCCATTGATAGCAATTATCCATTGATCCTGACAGACCCTATATCGAATAACATCTTCAGTCTATTGATCAGGGTAGATCCAATATCAAATTCCACCATCGAATCTTCATTCCATTGATTGTCATAGACCCAATATCAAATTCCATAATCAAATTTTTAGTCTAATATTGATCGCAACAAATCCAATATCGAATGCCACCATCAAATCTTCATTAAAAAAATCGGAGGCACGTATTCCCATTGTGGTTGGAAAAATCTATCTTCCTGAAGCGACTAACCTCTTCTCGATATTTTCAAAACCTGGTTAGTCATTTTCAACATTTACTTCAGCTTTCAACTTTCCTCTTTTCGATATATTCAAAACTTGGTCAGTCATTTCTATATTTTAGCTCATCTTTAAAACATGAGACTACCATTCTGGTATAGATTAGGGTTTGATTTATACTATGAAAAATATCCCATTCTCGCTTCCATTCTAGCTTCTAGACATGAATCCGCAAATAAATACCAAGGATCACTTTTGTACATTCCATTTGGGGCCCAATTTGACACTCCAAACTATTATTCTAAGGAAACCAACTCCCAACAACTGTAATCATCATAACATTGTGACTCCGTATGGGTTGAGGCCTCTTGTCTCTCATAAAATCCTAAGTCTTGTTGAATTCATTGTCAACATATTCCCATAAGAGTGAGAGTACATCAACCCGTTCCTGAGGGATAAGTTGAGAGTGCCTTCCATGAAGATGTTGTCACTAGAGGTTGTTGCAATGATCCCTCAGGAGAGTTTAGCTTTCAGTGCAGTGAAAATTGAGGAAACACATGTGAATTGGTCTCTTAAGGTGAATTGGTCTCCTAAGTACTTACCACATGTCTAGGGTGAGACAATAGGGAAAAATCAAGAGTCGAAAATCATAAAAAAAATTACCAAAAGCATAAGACTTATTCCCAAACGTAACCACAACAAACCTAGAATTAAAAAAGCTATATATTTTCATGTACCCGAATCTCAATGTCCTAGTATTTTTTATAGAGGGAAAGAGAACACATGCTCTAGAAAATGATAGATGAAAGGAAATTCACAATTTTTCTTGGATCCTCCTAATGCAAAGAACACTTTTCCTTGAAAAGATACCCCAGGACACAGAGACTACAGACCCTCTGATGAATGCATTTCCTTTAAAATTCAAAGAATAAATACAATATTTGTGAAGGCCACAATGATTGTTCTTGGGAGAATTTAGCTTTGATTTGATAGTCAAAGGATTTAGTTGGGACCTAATGCTCCCTACGAATCAAAGGTTGATCATGTGCAATTCCATTTGGTTGAATTGGAAACCCAAGTGATCAACACTGATGATATTCATAGTCCCATCTGCATAAATTTTCACTAGTGTTGTGAATTTATTAACCCAGTGCCACTTTAAAACCAAAATATTTAAACATATAAAGATACCTCCACTTTATATTATATCCTTCTTCCTGTTTCTTTTCCTCTTGGATTCATTCATCTTTTGATCAACTTCATTTTTCTAATTTTCTTTCTTCGGAAATGGATTTACCATGATTCAAATTGTTTACAATTGCAAATACTTGCCAATATCATTCTTTCACAATTGCGATCTTATCCTAAACAGTGAGAAATTGGAGTAGTTGCACTACTATTCAATTTATGAAATGCAACAGGTTGGGTTTGTTGAGTTGAGTGAGAACATATGATATTTTATATGGGCATTTCAAACTTTGACTATGACAACTTTCTAGTGAGTATATATCTTATGGTAGAAACATCGAAATAGTTTTGATATATAGAACATGAAAGAAAAATATGCTAAAAAGAAGACATGTTTTTTGTGGGCTTCTTCTTGTCCTCCTGGTGAATGATAAGAACTATACTAGGTTTAGTCGATCCATATCGATTTGTACATGTAATTGTTGGATAGTCTCTTCCTCTTTGAGTTCTACTACTGTTGATTCTGTTGACATCTTACATGTGAGAATGGAGACTGTGAATCCATACTCACTTTTGTATGTGTATGGCAGAGAAAATTATGTTCAACTTCTTGTGCCTAAATTTGTCCATTTTGTTGCAACATAATTCTCCATTGCCAAGGCACATACACTATTGTGGATGTCTTCTTGTGTATTCACTTTCCTTGTTAGTGAAATTTTTGATATAATCTTACCTAGTATCAATTACTCACGCCTCAAAATCCTTTGAATATCTTAATATATGTGAAGAGGGAAATTCTGAGGATAATTATTGTTGCCAATGTATTCATACATACCAACAACAGTGCGAATTTTAAATTTCCATGGTGAATTCGTTTCTTGAGGAGCAACCACATGTCTAGCATGAGACAACAGAGAAACCTCAAGAGTCCAAAATCATAAAGAAATTTACTAAAGTCATAAGACTTTTTCCCAAACTTAACCACAACAATCCTAAAATTGGAAAAGCTATATATTTTCCTGTAGCATGATCTCAATTCCCCAGTATTGTTCATAGAGGGAAAGCAAACGAATGCTTCAAATAATGCTAGGTGGAAGGAAATTCACAAGTTTTCTTAGTTCCTCCTAATGTAAAGAACATGTTTCCTTGAAAAGAAACCCCGGGACACAGGTATTATAGACCCTTTGATGAATGCATTTCGTATCAAATTCAAAGCATAAATACAATCTTTGTGAAGGCCACAATGAGTAGTCTTAGGGGAATTTAGCTATAATTTCACAATTAGAGGCTTCACTTGGGATCCAATGCTTCATAAGGACCAAATTTTGAGCCTATGCAATTTCATTTGGTTGAATTCCAAACCCAAGCAATCCACAGTGATGATATTTATAATCCCACCTAGACAAATTTTCACTAGCATTGTGAATTGATTAACCTAGTTGATCCAAAATGGATTTTGATAGATTCCTAATTCAATGTGTTCCTCATAGAGGAGAAATGAAAGTCAAAGGAAGTTCCTGGAACTAGCCCCATTGCAAGGATCATCTCATTTTGAATCTGCTGCAACTCAAATGGGCAAAAATAGATTTAGGATGCAAAAGTTATTGTGGAAAGAAATCCCCCTTTATTCTTTGGGAAAAGAGGCAAAAATCCTTAAGAAAGGGGCAAAAGACCCTTATAATGGAAAATTGCATCACATGAGGCAAAGGTGAGGACTGAAGGTTGGGAGGAAGGCATCCTTGATTAGCAACCTCCGATGATCAGATTGGCAGGTCGGATCGGAGGCAGACCTGCACACACAATAAGAGGTAAGGACCCTCGGGCTTATGCGATATACCGATTGCCAAAATTGGCTGATCAGAATTGGCGGTGGCCATGACATGAGGCAAAGTTGGGACCATGCGACGTGCAATATCACAATCGCTGATATCCGTGGATCACAATTGGTGTCAGTGATACAGAGAACCCCCGCCCGAGTGACATTGCGATCGCCGATATTAGTGATCAACGATCGTCGACCCTCGATGCCAATAAAAGGTTCAAACCCAATAAAATTATAAATGATATTTAATAATATGTCAAGTCTGCTATAAGGTTGTCCGATGGGATTTTCACAATGTTTAATGTATTTTTTAAAATACAAAAGAAAACCATGAAACATGGGTATTTGCGATATGTGATAGCAATTCTAGGTATATCCAATAGAAATATAAGGTGGAATTCAACATATTTGAAGTTTGATAAATGGTAAAGTGATGAGTTTTCCTATGTTTTAGCATATTTCTCTATGTCAACATAGAACACTATTCTTTTTGATTTCAGGGGCACTGATGGTCCATTCTGTTATGAAATATGTGGCCACCTACCCTAAAAAATAATGCAGTGATTGCTAATGCTTAGAAGAGGGATTCGAGCGAACAGAGGTCGGAAGCCAAAGATCTCGAGAGGAAAAATGAACAGACAATGTCGATTGGAAAAAGCCAAAAAACGACAGAATAAAGAGAAATAAGCAGCGTTGAGACAGGGGCACGAAACACAAAAAGCCAAAGTAGGGGTTGATAATTTTGAGAGCATTATTGAGAGGCATAAGCAGGCAGTGCAACAATATGAAGGGTCGAGAAGGTTTGAGAGTGTGATTGACATGAAACAAAGTTGTATAAAGGTCACTGCAAGGTTGTTGAGGATCGCTTGGAGGTCAAGCGGATCATAGAGGCACACAGAGGCCGAGAGAGAGAGCACAAGATAGCTAGATCTAAAGAGCCAAAGTGAGAGCCTAAGAGCCAAAGCCAAAGAAAGAAGGCCAAGAGCTTCAAAGCTAGGGACCAAATGGTATTCTAAACCTATTATTTCTATGTACACCATGGAGTTGATCTATAGAGCTTGTAAAAAGATTGTTGCCATAATCCCAGAGAGCCTAGTGGAGTTTACTAGAGCTCAAGGAGATGTAGCCCAAGAGTCCTAGGTGAACTCCATATTAAATTTATGCTCTGTGTTTCTTCTTTTATTGGTGAATTATTTATCGTTATATGTATATATATATATATATTATATATATATATTGTATTAGCGTACACCTTATTTTCAAGCACATATTTATTTCCACATTGGTTTACCATAAAGACTTGGGAATATTTAAAGCATTGGAAGTGGTAGAGGTTCTTCTAAGTTAGATAAGAAGCCTAGGTTCCCAATTTTCAGATCAGGTGGTATACGAGCCTAAGTTTGGTTAACCCAACCTTCAAAGAAAGTTATATTAGCATGCTTGATTGACAGGGTGAAGATTTATTTTCTGAAAGGTGTTTGGGTAGTCAAGGATTGATTGTTTGATTTATGCATGCATGTTTACAGACTGACTATTTCCTGAGTTTGCAAAGGTAAAGGGAAAGCTACTAATAGCTCAATCCAGGAAGGAAAAGAAGGATGGAGAGTTGAAGGCACTCTTCTTATCCCAAAGGACCTCAAGGAAATCCTTGGAGCACAAGAGGTTTGTTGCAAAAGGTTGCTGAGATAAGTTCTTTATTAATCTTGTTTGAAGTTCTCTATTCATTGGCATAATGACAACTTCTACAATTGTATCCTTGAATTCCTCTTGTATCACAAGACTATTTGATGGAGACATGAAGCAAGACTTGTTCATCATTATGGACAAGGTGAGAGAAATGCATGGGGATGTATGGAAGAGCAGCATAATTAGAAAGCAGTCGAATTCCATGATGGAAGAGAAGCAATTTCTTTTTGAAAGACTACAGGAAATGGAGAGGCAAAGAGAAGCAGTTGCTTTTTGATAGACTGAAGGAAATGGAGAGGCAACTTCATATTGCAAATATGAAACTCAAGAGAATGCATGAGTTGGAGTCATAGCTCTTTGCTGCCCAAGAAGCCTTGGTCAAATATCAGCTTGAGGAAGAGGTAAACCATTCCAATTTGTCTTCAAATTCTTCTAAGAATGCTTATATTAGTTCTTTTGAAAAACATACTAGAGGCATAGGTTCCAAGCTAATGTCCAATATGGGCTATGAATGAAGAGGCTTAGGAAAGCATGAACAAGGTATTGTTGAACCAATAATGGTTGAGGAAAGGCCTAAGTATTTGGGTCTTAGCAATGGATAGTCTTATGGAGAGAGTTCCAAAGCTGCCATGAAGGTCATTGAAACAACTCCAATAAGGGGTTGCATTGCAGAGTGTGAGTATTGTGTTTAGGAGGAATGCAATAGCTTAAAACATCACTTGTGGGATGCAGGTGTTCAGAAGCACACACTTGAAGTAGAGAGTTGTGGAAACTCTAACAGCCTTGAAGAGATTGATGGTGTTCCAAAGGGATCCACTTCTTCATTTGCTTCACCTCCTCATGAAGGAAATAAAGGTGAAAGAGGTAGGTATAAAACTGGTTCTTATCATATTCCTTTTGATTTTACAAAGCACGATAAATTTCCACATAAGCATCGGAAAAGAATTGCATGTTCCTTTTGTGGTTTGGATAAACATCATGTTTCTAGATGTTGGAAGAGAATGGCCACATGCAGGACACTTTTGAAGGAAAGGAAGAAAAGAGACAAAGGTCCATTGGACAAAGAAAATCATGTTGTCAAAAGGATGCACATGTGTTGCACTTACTGCGATAAGCAAAGAAATTTTGTTGCAAAATGTTGGACAGTGAATCCAACAATTCTTTGACCAAAGCTTAAGAAAGTGGAAATAGAAGATGAAAAAAATGGGAATGAAGTTTTTATGAATGATGTGCTTCAAAATGATTCACATGTTGATGCTGATGTGCAGACAAAGGAAATTCCTTTGAAATAGATTGGTAAGAAATGTTTAGAGTTCTTTTCTAATTAAGGATTACATGTCTATTGATGCATATATTTTCATTTCTTATTGATGAGATGCAAGTTGCATGTTTCTAAGAAGATGGTGAATGGAAAAAGGATGAGTAGGAGACTCACTTTGTTTCTGCAACATTATATTTCATTTCAGCTTTGAAAGTACAATGTGCTTAAGTGAAAGTTGAAGGCTGAAATGCATGCATAAGAATGGTGTGCATGAACTTGGGGATGTTGATGTTTTCCTTGTTTTGAACATGTAACATGTATGTGTAATTAACATGAAGGGCTAATTTCTTTAAACATGCATGTAATGTTGACATTGAAAGAAGTTAACTTAGTCTCCAAGATGGAGATAGTGATGAAATTTTTCATCTTTTGAAAAGAGCCATAATGGTATTTTCCTACATGCTTGACTTGAAGGATCATTTGTTTTAAAGGCATGTTTTGTGGGCTTGTTATCTAGTCCATCATTTGTATGCATATGTAAGACATGGAGATGTTCACAAGATGTGAAATATCTTTCTTTTCTTGAAGCAGGAGTTTAGTCCATCAAGTTTCTATCTGTATGCCTATTGTTGTTAATAGTTGTTGTTGGTAGCTTTTCAAACAAGTACAAATGAAAGATTTGTGAAGCAGGTGTAATTCACATTTGTTTGAGCCACCTTAGATCAATGATCAAGGCAGAGACTCCAAACTACCTTCTATAACCATTTCAACAAGAGTTCTATAGGAAGGCAAGGAGGAAGATAGTTCTTCCCGAGAAGACCAACCCATCAAAGAAGGGAAGTGTTCAGAAACTTTGGTTCAGAGGCACTTGCAAGGCAAGTGTATGGAGGATGAAAGAGGAGGGTACTATTGCTCTCAGGTACTATTCAAATCAATACATTAGTATTTTGGAGACCAAAAGTTATTTTAGTGGGAAGGAATGATCCAAAATGGATTTTGATAGATTCCTAAGTCAAGGTGTTCCTCGCAGAGGAAAAATGAAAGTCCAAGTAAGTTCTTGGAACTAGCCCTGTTGAAGAGATCCTCTCATTCTGAATCTGTTGTAACTCAAATGGGCAAAAATAGACTTAGGCTGCAAAAGTTATTTCAGAAACAAGTCCCCCTTTCTTCTTTGGGAAAAGAGGCAAAAATCCTTTAAAAATGGGCAGAAGACCCTTATAAGGGAAAATCGCATCACATCAGGCAAAGAGGAGGACTTACGGTCAGGAAAAAGGCACCCCCGATAAATGACCTCTGATGATCAAATTGGTGGGTCAGATCGGAAGCAAGCCTCCACACATAACAAGAGGTAATAACCCACACGTCAATGCGATATGTCGATCACTGAAATCGGCCGATAGGCATTGGCGGTGGCCATGACACGAGGCAAATGCGAGACCCTGTGATGCATAATATCATGATCACAATATTGGTGGATTGCAATCAGCGTCTGTGATACACAGAACCCCTGACGAGTGACATTGCGATCACTGATATTGCCCAGCGACGATCGTCAACCCCCGATGCCAATAAAAGGGCCGAATTTGATAAAATTCTAAATGATATTTGATAATACGTCAAGTCTACCATAAGGTCCTTCGATGGGATTTTTTCAATGTTTAATGTATTTTTAAAAATACAAAAGAAAACCATGAAACATTGGTATTTGCGATATGTGATAGCGATTCGAGGTGAACCCAATAGAAATATAAAGTAGAATTGAGGATATTTGAAGTTTGATAAACGACAGTGTTGAGATTTCCTATGTTTTAGAGTATTTATTTGTGTAAACAGAGAATGTTATTCTTTGTGATTTCAAGGGTACCGATGGTCCCTTCCATTACGGAACAGGTGGCCACCTCCCCTAAAGACATTATGGATTGATTGCTAATGCTCAGAGGAGGGATTCGAGTAGACAAAGTCTAGAAGCCAGAGAGCCCAAGAGGGAAAATGAATAGACAACATCGATTGGCAAAAAGCCATAAAATGACATAACAAAGTGAAACAAGCAATGTTGAGGCAGACACGTGAAAGGAAAAAATCCAAAGCAGGGGTTGCTGAGTCTAAGAGCATGATTGAGAGGCATAAGGAGGCAGTACAGTGAGCTAAAGGGGCGAGAAAGCTTGAGAGTGCGATTGATAGACAACAAAGTTGTAGAAAGGTCATTGGAAGGTCATCGAGGATCGCTTGGAGGTTAAGCAATCATAGAGGCATGCAGAGGTCAAGAGAGAGAGCTCAAGATAACCAGAGCCGAAGAGCCAAAGAAAGAGCCTAAGAACCAAAGCCAGAGCAAGAAGGTCGAGAGCTTCAGAGCTGGGGACTGAATGGCATTCTAAACCCATTGTTTCTATGTAAACCATGGAGTTGATCCAGAGAGCTTGTAAAACGATTGCTTCCATAATCCCAGAGAGCCTAGTCGAGTTGACTAGATGTCAAGGAGATGTAGCCCAAGAGTCCTAGGTGAACTCTATATTAAATTGTTGTTCTATGTGTCTTGTTTTATTGCTACATTGTTTATTATTATATATATATATATATATATATATATATATATATATATAGATATTGATATTGTATCAGAATAAACAACACAATATTAAAAGCATATAAACCGTTCCAAACCATACATAAGCATACACCTTATTTTCAAGCACATATTTCTTTCTAAATTGGTTAATAATTAAGACTTGGGAATATTTAATGCTTTGGAAGTGGGAGAGGTTCTCGTAAGTTAGACAAGAATCCTAAGTGCCCCATTTTGAAATCACCACTGCCACTTTAAAACCAAAATATATGAACATGAAAAGTGGATGAGGGAAACATGATTACATGTAACAATTGAAGAAGACCTTACCACATTTGGTGCAGGGAAGGCATGCAATGTTTGATATATATACCTTCTATTTGCACCACTATTGATGATGAGCTCCCAATTGTGAAATATTGATACTGGAAAGTGTTTACAAGTGTAAACGATTTGCGCGACAGTGAGAATATATGTAACCCACTATGATCCATGTCTTACAATGTTTTCCTACCTATATGAGTGGAATAAATTTGTAGTTTGATCTCAAAAACCTTGAAGATGGTATTGTGATATTCATCAGAGTTTAGGGACAAATAGCATCGAAGTAGATTATCAAGTTTTGTTGAATAGAGAATATTGTTCTCAAGGATCATTTCCACCATTGAATCTTTAAAATATTTATGTGGGTCATACAAGGATTTAACCACTGTAAAGCTATTAGAGAACAAAATAGTCTTAGCCGAACTAGCAGGATGTTCATCACAATTTTCATACTTCAGAAAATGACCATGTGAACCATTCTCAGAATCGAGATTGAGCATGTTTAACCGTCCTCTCAATCTTGGTAAATAATCCTTCGGATTTTCTTCTAATTTGGATGAGACTCGAGACCTTCATCTATCGGGCATGTCCTGCTTCGTGTCCAATCCTTTATAACTATTGAAATTCATTTGAGAACTTAAACCAGGTTGCCCAGAAACATACTTGTTATGGGAAGAGATTTTCTCAGAGTGTTGTATGATTTTCTTCGAAAGAGTTTGGCATGGGCTTTACATTTCTGAATCTAGTTGATGGAAGCTTATTTCTCTGCAGCTCCAATTCTTGAACAAATTTATTGTGGTTCATATCCGAAATCAAAGTACTGTTGCATGGATCAGGAGATTTTATGTTGAACATTGGAACTTCCTCACTAATTTATTCCTCTTATAGCTCCTCGGGAGTTAATGAATTAGAGTCACTTGATATAAAATGGCAAGGGCTAGAGTAAGTGATACGTGTGGTACTCACCATGAATGGCTCATGAACCAGTTCAAACAATTATTTCATAGTTTTCCCAACAGGTTGATCAAAATTATGCCTCTAGCCCTAGTCATCCTTGTCTTGTACAAGGCTGGGAAATCGAGGAACATTATTAGAACCATGCTAAATAACATGTTTTCTTACCTGAGGCCCCTGTAAACTGGTAGTTTTTGGAGGACCAAGTTGGATTCTCTCTAATTTCTCCATAGATGACCTATTGTAATTCTTCTTTTCAGGTTTCCAACAGGAGTGATATATTTTCTCAACTTCATGATATTCTAATATTTAATTGGTCCATATATTATCATCTTTTAGTTCCCTTCACCCCCTTTCTTTTTCTCTTAGATTCATTCATTTACTGATCAAATTCACTTATATATTTTTCTTACTCTAGAAATAGATTCACTGTGGGAAAATCATTTATACTTGCAAACACTTGCTAATATAATTCTTTCAAAACTAGGATCTCATTATAAATAGTAAGAAATTGGAGTAGTTGCACTTCTATTCACTTTGTGAAATACAATGGGTTGGGTTTGTTGAGCTGAGTGAGAACATATAATATCTAATATGTACGTTTGAAACTTTGACTGTGCCAACTTTATTTTTAGTATATATCCTATGGTAGACACCTAGAAACAGTTTTTATATACATAACATGAAAGAAAAATATTCTAAAAAGAACACATGTTTGTTGTGGGCTTATTCTTGTCCTCTTGGTGAACGATAAGATTTCTACCAGGTTTAGTCCATTCATATCTATTACTGCATCTAATTGATCGGCAGTCTCTTCCTCTTTGAGTTCTTTTGGTGTTGATTCTATTGACATTCTTACATGTGAGGTTGTAAACTGTGAATCCATACTCATTTTTTTAAGCATATGGTAGAGGAAATTACGTTCAACTTCTTGTGCTTGAATTTCTCATTTTTGTTGCAACATAATTCTCCATTACCAAGGCACATGCACTATTGCGGATGTCATCCTCTGCACTCACTTTCATTATGAGTGAAAATTTTGATATATTGTTACCTGCTATCAATTAGTCATGCCTCAAAATCCTTTGAATATCATAATACATGTGAAGAGGTAAATTATGAGGATAAAATGCAAAAAAAAAATGCTCGAATGTTTCTTGTTTGATGTTGGTGAACTTTTCAATTCACTAATGTATGACTCCCATTTCTTTGTTTGTTGATGTTACTGCTCCCAGGAAGAAAGCTTAACCAAATCCATTCCCTTCCTCCACCTCTTCTCTTTCCAATGAGAATGAATGGATTTCACTACTTCCATAGATGAAATATCCCAACAAAATTCAACTGCTTCATCACTATTCAATAGATCATGTTGGTGTGTGAAAGTAGCCTCCTCTAGCAAAACCATAATTATCTCGAATGCTTCTTCCAATTCTTGACTTGACTTGAAACCTTCATCACCAACCCTCACAATGTTTGTGTCAAAAAGCCACTCCTCATCATCAATTTCCATGTCATACATGACATAGGAAGTGGCCAAGTCCATTTCAACTCCACTCTCCAACTTTCATATATACCTTCAAGTAGGCTAGACAAAATCAAAATTACAATCATAATCATCTATCTGTCACACTCAGGTATCGATATGTGGCTTAGATATGAAGAATTATTAGAGTTTTTCTTATTCATGTCTTCCATACATTGACTTGAAGAAAAATCTCATCTCATATGACCTAGTTGAAAGAAATATCATCTGAATTATCACCCAAGGTTATATTTGAAAACCCACTATGGTGTTTTAGAAATATCACCCAAAATTAGATTTGAAAACCCATTGTGACTATGTCTAGGTTCTATGAATCCATTATAAACATTTTAAGCCCTATTTTCTTCCCACATTATGACTGTGAAGTTGTTCCATTCCTATCCTGATCCTAAAAGTTAATCTGAGTTGTCAATAAGTTTTCATAAACAGTTGGTCTATCATGTTTTGTATCTGTCTCAACTTGTGTAGATTCAACACAAACAATGATGTACTTTCCTATAACAGTTTCCTCTCCACCATCCATATTGATGTGAGAACCCTCTGCTTCAAAATGAATTACTGGTGAATTAAATCCATAAACATAAGGAGTTCTTGAACTCCTCGAAAATTTCCATGATCCTCTATTCAGCAACCATCCTTGAAGTTTAAGAGAAATTTCCATGCATAAAATGATAATGGCTATCTCTCCTTATTGGAAGACTGTTATAGGTGTATTTGGGCACATCACTCCCTTCATTCATATCAATACTATTAGGGCTCATCAAACCCTAATTTACTTCATACATGGCCTAGACAAGTCATCACATTGAATTGCCATCATTCCTGAGAGTTTTCTGGCCTGAAGACATCCTAAAATGACTCCTTGAGGGACCAACGCATCCTTGGTTAGGCGTAAATGCGCTATAGAGCACTTAGGCCCATTCAAGCCTTCTCTACAGAGAACCTAGGCCCACTTTGGCCTGCGCTGAGCAAAATTGAGTGAAGTCTTCATAGGGTTATGGGAATATTCCTACATTCTAGAGAATTCTAGAAGATTCCACCTCTTATCCTCTCCTGTGAGCTTGAAATTGGATAGGGAATGAATTAAAAAACCCCCTATCCTGTCATCCCTTCCTCCATGGAAACTAACTCCCAAATTGGAAAGTCATTCAATGCCTAATTTATGAAAAACCACTACCATTTCCCTATAAATTGAGCACTCATCATAGTGATCAGTGGCTAGACTTTGAAGAATTGCAAGGAGATATTGTTGTTTTGAGGTTTCAGATAATAAAAAACTATTGTTAATATCACCGGAGTGTTGTGTTTTTGGTGTGATGAGGACCAAACTCAAGCTAGATGAGCGACATGGGATCAGACTTCTTTGGTTGTAACTCTGCCTTCTACTTAATAAAGTTGTTTACACCTTTTCCCATATTCTTGTCTTTATGTATGATGATTATATGTGGGAATTATTTCGATTCCATTTTCTTATAGTAGATATATCTCTTGGTTTGATTGGATTTTGTCCTATGTTTATGATCACAGGTACTGATTGAGCGGATTTAGCTCGAGAAGTAGCGACAAGAGATATTCAAAGGAGACAAAGGGAAGTGAAAGATAACAAGTAGGTCCCTTATATTATTTATATTCTGTAGGAAAAGCTTAAAGTCTTTAATTCTGTTGTTCTAAGTGTAGCTACCCACTTACGGAAGTTGTGTTTATCTGTAGATGCAAACTTCCACACAACAAATTGGCGACTCTGCTGGGGAGAGACCATCATTTCGGGTAGTTTATATTCATCCTAGTACACCCTAATAGATTTTACTTGCCTCCATTGATCTTATTTCAGCCTTTTGAAGAGTTTTTTGGTCGAAAACTGTGCTTGAATATCCCTTGCATGGCCTCTCTGGCACTAGCGTAGGCTTGGTCTAGACACAGTGCATTACAGAGCACCCTTGGCTTGATGACAGTGCTCTGAAGCACACTATCTCTCACTCAAGGTTGTGTTGATCCTCCTTGTGTCAAAAATCCCACCTTTGGCTTGTTTTTTTTCCAAATTTCCTTCTATTTTTTCTTACTGAAAGATCAATGATTGTTGTGTCTCTAAAATCAATATGTATTTCACTTCCTAGTCCTACTTTGGCCTTGATTGTTTAGTTTTTCTTAAATTATTTCTTTATCATTATAAATTCATTATCAAAGTTACGTTGTAGTCGATTAATCTTTGTTGAAAAGAAAGTGTTGTAAAGTTTTCATTTGTTTCGAAAAGGAACTTTCATAAAGTCTTCATTCTTACAAAAAGATTGATTAATTGTATGTGCATTAGTTTCCTTTTGTTCATCTTAACATTAAGGAAATTGAAAAGAAAAACTTGCATCACGCAATGAAACTTTTGTGTGTGCTTGTAGGAATAGTTTAGGGAAATTGCATTATATGTGCTTTGCTCTTTGATTAAAAGAATCTAATTGTTCTATCCCTACTAGCTAATGTTTTCATTGTTCAAATTGAATGAAAAGAATGTTTATCATATTAGTTGCATTCTAGGAATTTCAGAAACCATCACATGGTGAACTTGAAAGGCAAATTCTTAAGCGAGATCAACTTAAAATTAATCTCAGTTAACCTAATGGAGCATTGTCACATAATGAAAAACATTTAGAGGTTTTATGCTAGAGACGTGTTCCAGCATCATAAAACATAGCAGTTGTTGCTAACTTGTTTGCGATACATTTTGAGTGTGATACCTCATTCCACATATGTGAGTATATCATAGCTCATGCATGTACCTTCGGGTATATAGGGTAGTGTTACAGTATGTAAAGTATAAAGGAATGCACTCACTATGCGGTTTCACATTAGACATCGCTAACACGGATTGGGCCTCCACGTGATTTTGGGTATATATGGGAGGACTACATTAGGTTTTTATCCATCCTTAGGTAACCGAGTTGGTCGCCTTGTACACTATGATACAATGAACACAGCATTTGGGGAGATTGCCTACCTGAACTTCTCAGTTTGCCAGGAGGTATTCTGCAGTTCACAGTTGCTTGGTAATCCTTTCATCTAGCTTATCCCTTTTTTTAATTTCTTTTTTCTAATAAAATCAAATAGAAATTGTGGAGGAAAATAAACCTTTACCCAGTCATTCATGGAGGACAGTGAGTAAACCACCTTTACCACCTGAAGCTACACCTAGTGTCAAAGCTATGTCGTTTGACTGAATCCAGTACATCAAAAACTTCTGGTTCTTCATCTAAATTACCAAAAACACCTATACCAGTAAGTACTGTGACCCCAGTTACTTCTAAAATTACTGGTACATCTGTTACTGAATTGGAATCTCCATAATTACCTGAGGACACTAGAAGTGAACCTACTGAAATAATAACCCAAGTTGTCCAACAAGAAGTTGATTCTCAACCCAAAGTTGCTCAATAAGAAATTACTTCTGAGCCTAAATCTATTCAACCAGAAGTTCATCCTGAACCATCACTGCTCAATTAGAAGTTACTTCTGAACCAAAAGTTGTTTAAGAAGCCCAACCTGAACCTATTGATATTTTACTAGAACACTTGGATCTTGAAGTCGAATAATTAGAATTTGTTACCATACTGGAAGATAATCGACTGGTTCATCCTCAGACATCCATAATTGTCAATACTTCCCCTTTACCTCAAGAACAAACAACGGACCTAACAGTGAAATCCTTCCACCTGGTTTGATTTCGATTAAAGAAGAACCTGAGGAAGAAACACCAAGAACTCCAGTTCAATTTGGACCCGGACTTTATCTTTATCCTCATACTCCTAATTTTACTGCTCCTTTTCATCTTGATTACTTTCAAACACTCCTTGATTCATTAGGAAATTTATTAGGACATTTGACTGTGGAAAAGTCAACATCTGAGACTGTACCATTTATTATAGCTACTGTAGAATCTTTTGTCACTACCTCTTTGATTTTTACTATGACACCTCTGTCACATTTGTATGGTGTTCTGTCTATCCCATCGAATTACCAATATTTATCTGGAACCCACTCAGGTGTTGCTTCTAGCCCTTGGTCTTCACCCATGTCCTCTACAGGAATTTTATCTAGTTTTTCATTAAAAGATAATGAACAACTTAACCCATCAAGTCAATATCAAGCTGGTCCATCTGGTTACCATCCAGTGTATCCACTTTACATTGGATTACCCCCATACAAAGAACAATATCAACAATCTCCTTATCCTCCATTTTTTGGGGGGAAACCATATGGTGGTATGTCGTTGTCTTTAGGCCAGCCTGGAATGAATGTTTGTCGTTGGCAGCCAAAAATACACCTTCAACCAAGGCTTGTGTATCCATCACAACATATGCAATCTATCTCATCCATACCTACTACACCTGTTGTAAAAACTTTACCAAAGTCGCAAGCTTAGTTAGTTGTATCTCGACCTGTGCAAGTTGGTCCTTCAACCTCAGGCCCCCAAGTTTTAGGTTTATAGATTCCGCCTTCTCGGGCAATTTTACAACAACCGTTTGTGCCTGGAGTCCAACAAACTTGGGCTAGTTTACCTTTTACTGGAATGACTCAGACTTACACGTGTTTAGTTTACTCACAACCTAGTCAATATTACATTGGTGGGAAACAAGCATTACATCAAGAACCATGGAAACCACAATATCAACAACAAAAATTCCAGTAATACCAGACTTATCCTCGACTTGATCAACAAGACTATGCTGGGGTTGGTCAACAACAAGTTTACCCAAGTCCTAGTCATTATTATTATGTTGGGCTTGGACAACAACAAATTTATCCCATGTTCAACAACCACCTTATACCAAATTTTCTTAGCGAATTTACCCCTATCAAGGTTACCGGTGGTAGATGCCTTATGTTGGTATGAAAAGGCCTATCACCAAGCCAATTCCATTTTACCCTCATTACGATCAACCTGATCTCAATAGAGATTTGTCTTTTATTGTAACACTTGAATTACCAGATCTAAATCGACTTACCAATGACCAAATTCTTTATGCACCTTGGTGGTTAGTGATTCCTGATAAATTGCCTTCCAATATTCTGAAATTCAATGGAAACCTTGGAGAAGACCCATCCAACCATGTCATTACTTTCCATTTATGGTTTTCTTAAAACTCCTTGAATGATGATTCAGTTGGACTACATCTTTTCCAAAGAGAACTTATTGGTTCGGCTACAAAGTGGTACATTTAGTTACCAGGAGCTTCTTTTGATAACTTTACATCCTTAGCTACCACATTTTTAACCCACTTCCAATTACCCATACGATATGAAGCTGGAATGGAACTATTTACCAACTTTAAATAGACTATTACTAATCATATCTTTGACCATATTCATGAGTGGCGTCATCACCATCGAATGGTGAAAACTTAGGTTCTTGATCAGATTTTACCTTAGTGGTTTCTACAATCCTTGTTTCCATCTATCACCGAGGATGTGGCAAAAGGAGGAGTTGTTACTAAAGGGCAAGTAATTTATCATGCCCAACATTTGGACTTCATTAATACACAGTCTGACATGCTCTATGAAAAGATTCATAATGCACCCAGACCAGCTTATATTGTTCCTCCACCACCATCGAGTAAGGACTCTCATGCTATAATGGTGTGATTGGTTCTTCGAGCACACAAATGACAGGTAGACAATCTGGTGAAAAACTTTCCATTTTTAATCAAACTTCAAATGCATCTAATAAAACTCTTACTTCCTAAATTAATTCCATGTCATATGACAAAGGAAAGAATGAAAATCAACTAGGAAGCTAGAAGAAGGGGAAAAATAAGAAGAAACAAAATAATCCCCCTCAAGAGAAATCATCTAATTCCTCTCCTATGGCTAGGAAACCTCATTACCCATGTTTGATATTTAACGATGAGCACTTTATGCGATATTGTCCTCACTGCTCTGAAGTCTCAACGATTCTTAAGATTTCTAGTACATCCACAATGTTGACTAATCCTTTTCCGAACCCAGAGACACATACAGTTGCTAGAGACCATGCTTCAACTTCATAAGTGCTTATGCCATCTACGACTAGGCCAAAAAATGATGTTATGGTGACTACACAAAATACATATTATGGAGATCCACCTTCGCCTTCGAATAACCCAGCCACTGATGAACCTAATCCTTCTACTTTAGCTTCATCTGAAACTATTCGACTGCCTATTACACAAGAGTTAACAATAAAACCACCTAAAGGATTTGTACGTAAATCAACATTTAGCCCTTGAGCTCGAGAAGCATAGAACTATAACATAGTAGAAGATTTGGCTCAATCACCTTCTGTTATGTGAATGCTTGAGATGCTTCAAAATTATCCATCCCAAAAGTAGGCTTTGTTGTCAACAATCGGTGGAACCAATCCAACAGATTCCAATCTTCTGGTTTTCAAGCATGCAAGTGATACGCCATAGTTACTAGCACAATTAACATTCTTGATTCAAGTAAATGCCTTGAATAAACTTATTAACCAAACCATTATTGATGAGGGGACATCTACTTGTATTATGTCAATGAATTTCTGGAAAACACTTGACTCACTGCCTTTGTCACGTTCACCAACAACGTTAAAATCTTTTGAGTAATGTGCAAATCGAACTAGGGGAAAGAATAGTAATTGTTGAAGTTGAGGTCATTAACGGACCCCTTGACTACAACATTTTTCTAAGAAGACTGTGGGTTTATGCTATGTCGTCTTTGGTTTCGACATACTTTCATTTGATTGCATTCCCTCATAAAGGCAGAATCGCAATTATTGATCAACTCACTTTATTCGCCTCTAGTTCATAGGCTTTGGGAAGCATTATGTTAGTTCACAGACCCTTGCTATCTCTTCAAAACATTGGTGTAGGTATCTTCAAGGATTTTTCCCTAATGGATACTTTTCTGCTACTGTCACCATCACACATGGTGGAAGTTGCAAAAGTTGAGACTTACAACATGATATCTTCTACTTCATCTGATTTAAGGAAGACTGCCAATAGTACTGAAGTTTATAGTAGTAATGAAATCTTGCCACTAAGCCCCATGGATATTGCATAGCAATCAACCTTTTTCCCTTGCACGGTGAACCCAAATCCATCCCCGCCAATTGTATGGGTAGATCATTCATTAGAATATGGTACTTCCTCTTATACGTTTTCATGTATATTTTCTACTGATGAAGGAATCATCCAATCAATGATGACAAAAGAAGAACCATGGGAAGATTATCATCATCATTCCTATATTCCAGATCACATGGAAGATTTTTCAAGTGAACATAATCACCCTTTAGTTGTTGATTTTATTTCAAATTTTGTTTTTATAAATACAATATATTCCCAGTGAAACTTGTCAGATATCGAAGAAACTATTTCTATCAATATTTCGATCAAACCTTGAGTTGTAGAAAAAATTCATGTGGGCAAATCTTGTTCTCTATCAAAACTTGATATTTACTGTGCTCTCTTTTGTGAATTCCAAGATATATTTGCATGGTAATATGAGGAGATGTCTGGTATTGACTCCAGTATAGTTGAACATGAAATTAAAATGTATCCTGATGTTAAACCAGTGTGACAGTGCCTTTGTCCTATTCATCCAAATAAAGTTGTTTCCATTAAAGCATAAGTTGAAAAAAAATTTCATGCTGCCTTCATATACCATGTTCCTCTTACTAATCGGGTTTCCAATATTGTTCCTGCCATGAAGAAACAAGGGACAATACGAGTGTGCATTGATTATAGGGATGTTAATCAGGCTTGTCCAAAAGACAACTATCCCACTCCCTTTATCTACCAGATTATTTATGAATGTGCCGAATGTGAAATATTTTCATTTATGGATGGATTTTTCGGTTATAATTAGATCAATATCTGCCCAAAGTACCAATCTAAAATTTCTTTTATTTGTCCATGGGATGCATTTGCTTATAGGAAACTCCCGTTTGGTTTGAAGAATGTTGGGGCCACTTTTTAGAGGGCAATGAAGTATGCCTTCCATGACATCAAACACATTGTTCAACCATACCTTGATGATTTACCTGCTTATTCACGAAAGCAAACTGATCACCCGCAAAATTTGAGAGCTATATTTTTATGGTGTTGACACTACAAATTATGGCTCAATCCACACAAGTGTGTGTTTTGTTTTTGTTTTGGTCATTTTCTTGGTTTCGTAGTGTCTAAGGAAGGAATCTTACTCGACCCTCTTAAGGTTCAGGCAGTTCTTGACTTTCCACCACCTTCCAATCTACTATAGTTACTCAGACTCCAAGGGAAGGCTAAATTTCTGAGGAGGTTTATTCCCAATTATGTTGAAATGGCTAAAGGATTTACTCGTCTTTCGAAAAAAGGGATACCATTCCATTGGGATCAGATTCTACAAGCTTCCTTTGATGCTCTTAAAGGTACCTTGATTAGAGCATCATTAATGTATTCCTCGAATTATCAAAATGACTACTTCCTGTATCTAGCTACTGCAGATACAACCATTGTGATGGTTTTAGTTGAAGAAGAAGATGGCATTGAACATCTGATATATTATTTGTGTTGCAATCTCAATGATACAGAAGTTAAGTACTCTTACATCGAAAAGCTAGCTTTGGATGCTATCCAAACTGTACAAAGATTTCGCCACTATATGCTACTTTGAGAGACCACTGTCATTTCGGATTACAACCCTATGAAATATATTTTGTCACGTCAATTGCTGGGGGGAAAATACTCAAAATGGATTGTCATTTTGGAAGAAATTTATTTGGAATTCATCAAATCCAAATCAAATAAATCTCTAATTTTCGTCGAGCTTCTTTGCGACCTTCACTTGAATGCCCCTGATTCAACACAGAACCATCAATTCTGGATGTGTGTCTATTCCAAACTTTGTCATTTGACCCATGGTATGGACATATACTAATTTAATTCTAGACCCAAACTTTCTGGCCCGATATCTCTCACTCACAACAACGGCATATCTTATACCAAGTCAAAGATTATCTTATCACTAGTGACACTCTTTACCATTGTGGCATCAATACGATTTTACGGAGGTGCCTCACACATGATAAAGAAAAGAAAGTTTTGAATGATTGCCATTCAGGTGCTTATGGTGGACACTTATCTTGTTATGCTATCGCACAAAGGATTCTCCATGCTAGTTACTTCTCACCTACCATATTCAAAGATTTTATTATTGCTGTCAAAAGTTGTCATGCAAGCCATATATATGACCATAAAGCTAGATTACCACCTACACCATTGCATCTTGTCATTGTTGTTGGACAATTTCCCAAATGGGGCATTGAGTTCATGACATGTAACACTCACTAAGCTGGGGAGCATGGGTACATTATAGTCGTTGTTGACTATTTCACAAAATGGGCTAAAGTGATGCCGACATTAAACAATGGTGGTGAGATGGTTGCACTTTTCATTTTCAATCACGTGGTTTCCTAGTTTGGTGTACCAAAGGCTATAGTTACAGATCATGAGTCGCATTTTCGCAATCACATCATGACAAAGCTAACTACCAAGTTAGGAATTTCATATGATATTTCTACTCGTTATTATCCACAAGCTAATGGACAAGTTGAGGCTATCAAAAAATTCCTTAAGCAAATTCTTCAAAGAAGGATAGGGGTTCATAAAAGAAAATGGAATTTTATCCTATATTCTGATTTTTGGGCATACCAAACCTTGGTAAGGAATGCAACTGGATTCACACCCTTTCAATTGGTGTATGGTCTGGAGGCAATCTTTCCAATCCAATGTGAAATTTCATCTCTTAAACTTGCAATTGATTGGTTACCCGACACTTCTTATGAAGCACATTTCTTTGAACTCATTCATCTAGATGAAACCTGTCGCGAAGTCGCATCGGCTAACAAAGAACATAAGAAATGAATCAAGGTGTAATACGATCGAAATGTCAAGCTTTGTATTTCCTCTGAAGGAGATTGGTCTTGCTTTATGATCAAGAAGCTAATAAACTAGGAGCAGGAAAATTTGAACCACTATGGATGGGCCCTTACATTGTCAAGTGTGTTTTGGCAAAAGGTGCCTATGCATTGGTGGATTATGATGGAATTCCATTATCGCATGCTTGAAATGGGACGTATCTCGAATGTTACTTTGCTTAATTGAGTGTAGGGAAATCATTGTATACATGCTTTAATTGCATGTGTGTTTGTGTGTGAGTGTGTCTTTTAAATTTTTTTATGTGGTTAGTACACAGAACCTATCTTCTGTAGCATGGCCCATTTTCACTCCAAGTGGCAAGCTAGTGAGTTTTCAAGGGATTTGTATCGGTCGTTCTACTAACAATATCGTTGAGTATAGTTCATTGTTCGAACTTCTCTCAGATGCCATTTCACTTCGCATTTGCTGAATCATCATTAGGCTGGATTCACAACTCATCGTACTACAAATTACAAATGTTTATATCGTTTTAAACCCAACTCTTCTGTGTATTTCCTTAGAGTTCATCTTTTGGAAAGAAATTTTGAGTACATTCAATATCAACATATTTCCAAAATATTTAACACATTAACTAATTCTTTAGCGAACTATGTGTTAAATAGACCATATATAAAAACTCTGAAAGTAAAAATAGATCGATGTTTTAAAATTTTTTACAAATTTTTTATCCAAGACATGTTTGGTCATCTGACCTCAAAACTCAAAATGCATACAAAAATCAACCTAAGTAGACCTAGTCATGCTCATGATAACAGGTCACAGCCTCAGCTATCATACGGATTAGCCTCATCCAACAGCTAGGAACACCAATAGTATCATGCTGAAGCCTCATAGGTAACTCCTTAATCCAGACATCTGGAATATGAGGGTTAACCCCTCTACATGATCCTACAACTCTGCCAGTGTCTTGGTCAAATCTAAATCCTTGAGAACTGCTCTCCCAATATTTCTCCACAATGGTTCACCTACCTTCTATTGATATCCCATAGGTTTAATAGTACCAACATCTGTATGCATGAGAATGATTTTAGTTTAGTGTTGGAAACATCAAAAACAAAAAATCATGTAGAAACTTAAAAATCAAAAACATTGGGTCAAAAACAATTTACCTATAGCACCCCATTGAGTGCCCATTAGTAAAATCAAATCTAGATCTCCACGAAAATCCATCCCTATGCAATGATGCTTCTTGATGACAATGTGTTGTCAAATGAGCCAACTGAAGAATGCAGTAGAAAATGTGAATGATGACTAACCAGCATGTCTAGCCATCAATTTCACCCACCTCTGCATCTGTGGATCTCTACAACCAGCTACACCCATTGTTACATGCTGAGGTTGCATCAGTGAAATTCTCTCTAAGGTAAAAGCGATTAGGATTGATCCATAGCTAAAATTCCTTGTCTTACCACTCTTTACCTTTGTCAACTACTCTTTCATTGAGGAAAGTATGACCTCACACCAGTTGAATACAATTGGTTCAAGAAACTCAAGTGCATACTACATGTATGATCTATTCGCCAGATGAAGTGTCACACTACCTACCAACTTTGCGATAGTGAAAAGGATTGTTCTTAAAGGCAAATGATGTACATCACTAATTTTTATTTTCCCATCCTTGCTAGGCTATGTGCCTAGATGATAAAACTATCGAATGTAGTCCCTCACCAATTCACCCCCATGGGCAAATCCTAAAAAAGAAATGGGGGAACCATGTCTTGACAACTCAGTAAGAAAGTAAAAATCATCGATCATAATAGGGACCACATTGTACTCTATGTAAAAAGTTTGATCCGTTGGATCCCATGCATGAACTATGAGCTACAATAGTTCTAATTGTTGTCTCATCCTAGACAACCGAAAGTATTTGAGAAACCCATAGTTTCTGAGGGCCTCAACAATACCTGGATCATTTAGGGAAACCATGTCTTGTTCTTCATGTTGTCTCTCTTTCCAAGTAATATACTTTCTAATCTAATCAAAGCATGAAATAAAACCATAAGCTTAGTTGGGATCCATTTCATGCAAAAAACTGGAGAAATTTTGGGTCAAGTAGGTGAAACAAATTTGTGAAACTCGCCTAGCACAGTCCAGGTCAGGAGATAGTGCACTACAGAACAAGTACCCTTTTGTTTGGGTGCTTTGCAGCATAGTTTTTGATGTGGAATGCTGCGTTGATCCCAGGGTGAAGCATAATAACCCTAGGGGCCCTAAAAACCTAAAAAATTTCCCTAAAATTGCAAAAGAATGACATGAAAATAAAGAGAAGGGGTAGATCTGCTACCTAATCTAGACAACATAAGGAATGATCTACAGAATATCTTGCAATTAGTTGCTGAAGTGTGAGGTAAAAAAGTGTTTCAAAGAACAAAATTGAATGGTAGATATCAAATAATGAAAATGACATGGTAAATTATTGTTTTATGTTTATTTCATGATCATTAAATGAATAAACTTTAGTCCTTGCGTACTTTTACCAATGAAACAAGTATGTTTAATTTTTTTGGTGGTTCTTTGAGTAGGTTTACCGCTAACTTACTGAATTCGACATGCATGATTATGAATTGTACTTTTGACCATAAATAATACTTTTATCTCTCTTTCGAGCTCTGTTAAAAATCGAAAAAGGAGCCCCTTTAGAGTCCTCTTTAAGCTCTTTTCAGACTTGAAATATGAAAATATTGTTGAGGGCTTGTCCTTCTCAGCTCGTTAATGAATTGGAAATGATATCTACTCAGTATAAGTTAAACCCTTTTTCAGAGTGAGATAGATTATTTACAAGAAAGGAATACGTTGATCGAACATGGTCAATAGGTTCTCTCTCATATTATTTTACACATTTTCGAACTTGAGAGACAAATCTATGAAAAAAACTTATGGAGTTTTCTTTTTGTCCCTTTTTAAACTCTCTAAACATGAAAAGTATCGAGTTATCATTGTCATTAAACTCGTTAAAACATCCAATAGTGACAAACTTGTCCATCATGAAAAGATCGAGTTTCACCTTTGCTAGACTCGTTAAAACATCACATAGTAATAGATTCACCTGAAGGGTGGAATTATATAACAAGCATATGTTATCCTCCTCAAGCTTGATAAAGGAATAAAGAGGTACTGGTCATCAATGACTGGTGAAAATGGGAAAAGGGGTAAACCACTTTATGGTAGCATTGTAGGTTTTAACCCCTTACAGAAATTACCTGCATACAAATTCTAAAACACTAAAAATAAATAATGTGAAAGCATAACACATGAAACACACATACATAGAGATTTTCCCCTGGATCCCAAAACTAGGACTACCAACATGATTTTTCATTATGTTCCTTTCAACGTTATAATATATATATATATATATATATATATACTGAAGCATCCAATACCATGGACCAAAAACCATCGCATCAAAAACCATGTGCGAAAACCATGCACAAAAACATAGGTAGGTTTGCCCCATCTAATATAGGGTCCAAAAGAAATTTCCCTAGGGTGCTACCTCATACCCCATAGAAGGGGGCGAATCACCCGCCTCAAATGCCCCATACAGGGGGGGTTGTTGTCCCCTCGCTAAGCAGTTGACACAATGAAGCAGGGTCTCCACCCCCCCTCTAACTCCCTCGTAAACCACTTGGGCTAGTCGTGGAAAGAATATAACACAACTCAACATTCTCCTACTTGTTCTTTTCTTTCCAAGGGGGACCACATGAGAGCTTAGTCATTTATCCAACCTTGAAATTCCCATTATTTCTCTACACTGAGAGAACTTCTCAGAGCTGACAGGTTTGTTAATGCATCTGTAGTATTCATGAAAGTTTCCACCTTTACCAGCAACACCTTTTTGTCTTCTATCATATCCCTCACAAAGTAAACCGAACATCAATGTGCTTTGTATTTGAATGATAAGCAGAGTTCTTTGACGAGAAAATTGCACTTTGGCTATCACAGTCTATCCTTATAACTCCCTATATTAACCCCATACTTGAACACAATCTCTGCAACCAAACTGCTTCCTTGCTTGCATTACTTGTTGCCATGTATTCTGCCTCTATGGTTGATAATGCCACTATAGATTGTTTCTTACTCATCCAATTGACTACACCTCCAAATAGGTTAAACACATACCCACTTGTAGATATTCTCTAATCCATATCTCCAGCCCAGTCTGCATCAAAATAGACATGAATATCCAACACTCTGTCCAATCCTAGTCTTCCTTGATAGCACAAACCATAATCACTAGTGCCACGCAAATACCTAAAAACCTACTTCACTAATTTTCAATGCTCCTTCCGTGGTTTTGGCATAAACCTGCTTAATACTCTCATTGCATGTGCAATTTCTGGTCTAGTACAAACCATTGCATACATCAGGCTACCAACTGCACTTGCATATGGATCATGGGACATGTCCTCTTCCTCTTCTTGTGTCTTGGGACACTATTCAACAGATAACTTTACACCTATAGGAATAGGAACCTTCATCGGTTTACTATCCTACATATTAAACCTTTGCAATATTGTCTCGACATACTTCCTCTGGTTTAACCAGACCTTCCTCATTTCCTGATCTCTTTTAATTTCCATGCGAAAAATTTAGTTTATAGCACGGGGATCTTTCATGTCGAATTTGGACGATAATTGGGCCTTCAAGTCTTGGATAATTTCTTTGTCATTTCCAACTAGCAACATATCATCCACATATAAGACCAGATAAGTAACACAATCACCACTTAATTTAAAATACACACAATGATCTACTTTTCTTCTGGTGAAGCCAAGTCCTAGTATAAATGTATCAAATTTCTGATACCACATCCTTGGTGACTGTTTTAACCCATACAAATACTTATTTAACTTGCATACTAGTTCCTTCTTACCCTTCACCACAAAACCTTTAGGTTTCTTCATGTAGATCTCCTCTTCCAGATCCTTGTCAAGAAATGTTGTCTTCACATCCATTTTTTCTACCTCAAAATCAAAAGGAGTAGCAACAAATAAAAGTAATCTAATAGAAGCTATCTTGGCAAAAGGAGAAAAAATATCACCAAAATCAATTCCCGACACCTGGGAATAACCCTTTGCTACCAATCGAGCTTTGTATTTCTCCACCTTTCCTTCTGCATTTGTCTTCTTCCTAAACACCCATTTGCTGCCAATATGATTCCTTCTTGTCGGCAACTCCACCAGATCCCAAGCCTCATTTTTGTGCAAAGATGTCATTTCATCAACCAAAGCCTCTTTCCAGAGTTTTCCATCCTTTGAATCTACTACTTCCTTCACAGTTCTGGGATCATCACCAGTAACAGATAAAGAAAAATTTGAATAGAAATAAGATGGACTATAACTTTCTAGCTGCCTTCTTTCTCGAACTAATCTTCCCACACCCAGAGTTTATGGCTCTTCATCTTCTGATTCCACCTCCGTTGTAGAGTATGATTCTTCCTCCTTAAGCTCAAACTATATATTCTCAAGTTCCTTTGGTTGACTTCATGTTTAATAACATCGTTCACATCTCTGAACACCACATCTCGGGTGTACACAAACTTCCTTGTTACTGGGTTCCAATGCTTATAACCCTTTAAACCATCCTTATACCCAATAAAGATGCACTTTTCAGATTTACTATCCAACTTAGTTCTCTTCTCCTTTGGAACATGTACATATGCATCACATCCAAATACCCTCAGATGTGAAAGAGAGGGTTTCTTACCAATCCATACCTTTTGTAGAGTCTTATCCTCCAACATTGATGAATGTGATCTATTGACTAAGTAACATGTTGTATCCACCGCCTCTGTCCAGAATTCATGTACTAACCTGGCACCACTGAGAATGCTTCTTGCCCTTTCCATCAACGTCTTGTTCATTCCTTCTGAAACTCCATTTTTCTTAGGTGTGTATGGAGTAGACTTCTATCATTCTATACCACACTTCTTATAGAATTCCTCAAATTCCTTGTTGCAAAACTTTCCACCATTATCTTACCTGAACACCTTTATCTTCTTCTCTATGTGGTTTTCTGCTAGAGCCTTAAGTTCTTTAAACCTATCAAATACTTCATATTTGTTATTAAGGAAATATATCCATGTATTCCTTGAGAAGTCATCTATAAATGATACATAGTACACAGACTTACCGAGTGTTGGAACCTTCACAGGTCCAAACCCATCACTGTGCACAAGCACTAATATATGTTGTGCCCTCTTACCACTAGAGGGGAAACTCACTCGACTCTACTTCCCATATACACAATTTTCATAGAAATTAAAATCCAGAGAGCTATTACTCATACCTTCTACCATACCTTTACGATAAAGTATTCGAAGGCCCTTCTCTCCAATATGTCCAAGCCTTTGATGCCACAAGATGTTCTTCTCTCCACAGACCACTAGATTTTCTGCTTCGCTTTCAAGAACCATAGAACTATTGCACCCATCAATAATAGTGCTACCTTGCAGCTTGTATAGAGCTCCAATCCAAACTCCCCACATCAATACAAGTGCTCCCTGAACCCTATTTCCTGAACCATCTTGTAGGCTTCCTTCTTGAACATTGTTTTTACACCTATGTCATCTAGCTTTCTTACAGAATTAGATTTATGGACAATCTAGGAATATTTAGAACACCCTTAAGTGTTCTAACCCTTTCACCTCGGAACTTCAACTCTACTTTTCCATGACCAATGATTCTAGCCTTGCTATCATCCCCTAAGAAGACATCACCACTGTCGTATTTCTCATACTCACAGAACCACTCTCTATGGGGAGTGAAGTGAAAGGATGCACCTGAGTCAATCAACCATGCTTCATGATCCACATGTGTACGTGAAGAAGCCAAGTACACATCGCCACCTTCATCTGAGGTGGTTTTCGCTTCTCTAGAAGGAGCATCATTAGATCCCTTTCCTTTGTAAGGAGACTTAGATTTATACTCCCTTTTGTAGTGCCCTTCCTTTCCATATTTCCAGCAAACCACCTTTATAGGTTTTAATAGAGATTTAAATCTCCCTCTGGATTTGGACCTCCAACTCAATGACTTATTTTGTTTCTGTTTTGGGACCGTCCTCATATAGACAAGGCATCACCATTCTAGCTCTCCATATTTTTCTATCACATATCCTCTGTCAGCACGGATGAGACTATTTCATCAAACTGCAAGTCAATTGCATTACTACCTATTGCAATAACCAGACTATCCCATGAATCTAGTAGAGAACAGAACAAACTAATGCACTTATCTTCATATGAAATTTTAATATTGACATATAATAAATGACTTACCACAGTATTAAATGCATTCAAATGCTTTATCACCGAGTCGCCATCTTTCAGCCTCAGGTTATACAGCTTTTTCCATAGGAATAGTTTAGTCACCAAAGACTTAGATTGGTACAAAGTCCCTAACATGTCCCACAAAGCCTTCACCGTAGCTTCCCTTGATATATTTAGCAATACTAAATCTAAGAGACATAATCGTATTTTGTTCATTGCCTTCGAATCCAACTTCTTCCATTCTTCATCAAACACTCCCATTGGTTTAGTACTAGATCTACCATGATCGACTGATATTTATCCCCGAACATCTCCTCCATCTTGAGTTTCCATAACTCAAAACTGTGACCATTAAATTTCTTGATCTTTATCCTTCCATTGCTCACCATCTACTTTCACCACCATAATCAGTCTCGCAGATCTCCCACTAAACAAAGTCTACCATGGGCCCAAGTGAAACCCCTCAGCAACAAAGGCATCCCCTTGAAGCCAAAACAACTATGATACCAAATGTAGGTTTTAACCCCATATAGAAATTACCTACATACAAATTCTAAAACACAGAAAATAAGCAATGTAAGAACATAACACATAAAACACATATACAGAGAGATTTTCCCCTGCATCCCAAAACCGGGACTACAATCTTGATTTTTCATTATGTTCCTTTCAATGTTTCAATACATATATATACATGTAGAAGCATCCAATACCATGGACTGAAAACCATTGCGTCCAAAACCGTGTGAGAAAACCATGCACAAAACCATAGGTAGGTTCGCCCCATCTAATATAGGATCCAAAAAAAATTTCCTCGGCGCACTACCCTAGACCCTGTAGAGGGGGGCCAACCACCCCCCTCAAAATCCTCGTATAATGGGGGCTACCACCCCCCTTGTGACGCCCCCACTGCACAATCGACACAATGAATGGTGGGTGTTTCCCCACCTCTAACCCCCCCATAAACTACGTGGGCTAGTCATGGAAAGAATATAACACAACCCAACAAGTAGGTCGCTCTTGAAGATGACACTTTCCCTTCATCTCTGTGACTAATTGGGTTGGGTTATTTTCTTGATGGTTATTATACCTATGGCGTATCATACCATCCTTTACTTTGGTTTTGGGTCAATGATGCCAATTCATTCAGTGTCACTGATATGTTCAAGATAAGTCACTTAGTTAAATTCACCCTTCGCAATACTCATAAACCTTCATTTTCATGAATACCATTCCTGAACCTTATGTCATCAGTCACAATATGTCTCCAAAAATCATTACACTCATTCTATGTCATTGATGTGGGATACAACAAGGCCCTCTTGCGATGAGTCGCTTCTTGTCGACGTCAGCACATTATCCAAGAAGTTGACTTAGAAACACCCTTCCTGTACCTTGAGGCTTGCATATAAATGGAAATTTTCTCACTTCCAGTAATAGGTTGACATCACTGGCCTTCGACTGAAAGACTTTGTTTGATGTTTGACATCAAAATATCCATTCACGCCATGTAGAATGTATTGCAGTATGTTGAGGATCATTATCATTATCAGTGATTTCTCTACATTGGTTGGTAATCAGACAATGTCTTCTCATGTTCAACTTCAAATCATATATTCACATGGCTATAATTGTACTTGAGTGAATGATTGGATGAGATAAAGACCCCTAATCTAGTTTCATCCTTCCGAGCTATGATTTCAAGAGAGTACTAAACCATATATATGATGGCTTTACATTCATGGTCATCCGATTATGGGTCTATATCTGTAGACAACTATCTATGTACATGTAATGGAAAGTTTATGGGTATGCTTTCCCTCAACGATTCATGAAAAATCCAAAATATCATGATATTATGTATTGTAATTGATGCATGTCACCATTCGCTTGAGAACCTCCTCATCACATCGTAAAGCATATCACTCGACATTATCATTTTTTACTTCATGCTTTAGGGGGCAACTGTTACCGGTCTATTTGAGCACATCACTTCCAACATTTAGATCAGTACTGTTAGGGCTCATCAAACCCTAATTTAGTTTCTACATGCCCTAGACAAGTCATCACATTCAATGCCATCATTCTTGTAGTTTCCTGGGATGAAGACATCCTGAAATGAATCCTTGAGGGACAAGCACAGCATTGGTTAGGGCTAAATGCGCTACAAATCACTTAGGCCTATTCAAGCCTTCTTTGCAGAAAACCTAGTCCCACTTTTGCCTGCACTGGTTGAAATTGAGTGAAATATTCATAGGGTTCTCGGAATATTCCTACATTATATACTATTCTAGAAGATTCCCACCTTTAATCCTCTCCTCTTAGCTTGAAACTAGATAGGGAATGAATCAAATAACCTCCTACCCTCTCATCCCTTACTCCATGGAAACTAACTCCCAAATTCGAAAGCCATTGAATGCCCAATTGATGACAAAACCACCTCCATTTCCCCAAAAATTAAGCGCTCATCATAGCGATCAGGGGTTGGACTTTGAAGAATTGTAAGGAGATACTATTTGTTTGAGGCTTGAGATCATAAGAAACTATTGTTATGTTATAAGGAGAGCTTCGGTGTAAATCACATAAGAAAGACTTTTGTCGACGCGTTTCGAACCAACTAGTGTGGTTCAAAGCCTGATCTGTTTCTTCAACTTGTCCTGACGATGAACCACACTAGTTGGTTCGAAACGCGTCGACAAAAGTATTTCTTATGTGATTTATGCTGAAGCTCTCCTTATAACTATGACAAATCACAGAAGTCTCAATTCTACTATTGTTATGTTGTTAGAGTGTTGTGCTTTTGGTGTGATGAAGGATGGAACTCAAGCTGGATGAGTGACATGGGATCAAACTTCTTTGGTTGTAGCTCTTCCTTCTACTTAATAAAGATTTTTACACCTTTTCCCATATTATTGTCTCTATGTGTGATGATTATATGTGTAAATTCTTTCAATTCCATTTTCTTATAGTAGATAGATCTCTTACTTTGATTTTTTTTTGTCCTCTATTTATGATCGCAGGTACTGATCGAACGGATTCAGTTCGAGAAGGAGTGACAACAGCTATTCATAGGAGACAAAGGGAAGCGAAAGATAACAAGTAGGTCCCTTGTCTTCGTTATCTTCTATAGGAAAAGGTTAAAATATTTAATTATGTTTTTCTAAGTGTAGCTACCCACATAGGGAAGTTGTGTTTATTCGTAGATGCAAAATTCCACATAACAAAGACTTGTAGCATTTCCAATCACATTAAGCTCGAAATAATTATCATGGAGATGAAATTACCTAGTCATCGATGGTGCTCAATCAAAATCATCAAGATATACCTTTGAATGCTTATTTTCATCCTCTTTCATTTCCTTTGACTTAGCTTTGTCTTTTGATTTTTCTAACAGGTATTATTCGTCTCAAGTCTGAAATCCATAGAATCCAACTGCCTGGTTGTTTCTAATGAAACTCTAGTGATGCTTCTAGGCTATAATGAATGTCAATGTGTGGAGTACTAGAGTTATAAATAGAACCTAAGAAATCTAAAGGATTTGCCTCTCCAGTGCTCATCCTACCCTGCTTCCTAGTAGTTGGACAAATGCCACTCCTATAGTAATTTGTGTCCCTACATTGAATTTTCTCCAAGGTATCTATTATTTTGTCTTGTTTGGAATTTCCAATCGTATAGATTTCAGACAAAATGCAAACAACAATGGTCTTCACAGCATTAAATTTTTCTTTTCTAACGGTGTTGAATTTTGTAATTCACTAATCTATGACTCACATTCCTTTGTTTGTTGTTGTTACTGTTCCCAAGAAGCAAGTTGAAAATGTTGAACCAAATCCATTCCTTTCCTCCACCTCTTATCTTTTTAGTGCAAATGAATGGCATTTATTACTTCCATAGGTGAAATATTCCAACAGAAGTCAACTCTTCATCAACATTCACTAGTTCATGTTGGTTTGTGAGGTAGCCTCCTCTAGTAAACCCATAATTCTCTCAATTGCTTCTTCCAATACTTGAGTTGGTTGGAAAACTTCATCACCAACCCTCATAACGTTTAAGTCACCAAGCCACTCCTCATCCTCAATTCCCATGTCATTCATGAAACGGGAAGTGGCCAAGGGTATTTCAACTTCACCCTCCAACTATCAGATATACCTTGAAGTTGTGTAGACAAAATTAGGGTTGCAATAATACTACTCTATCTTTCACACTTCAGGTATTGGTATGTGCCTCACTGAGGTAGGTCACAAGTTCCAATTGGGGCATTCTTCTTGCAATTATTTGAATAGACTCCATTGCTCCCTATCAAGAAAATCCAAGCTCAAATCCTTCCACATCTTCTTAGAACACCTTGGGAGTACTATAGAGATCAAATAGGAATTCCTTCTATCATTAACTCCCTTTGGGTTATATATCAACAATATGGACTCCTTTCTTAGGAACACATATTGGATGGTGTTGATTGACTTCTACCTGGTGTATTGATCTCCTTTCTTCAAGTTTTCAACAACATGATCCTCTTGGCACCTCATCTAAGGGTTTGTAGAGACAAATTGATGCCTTATTCAACTTAGTGATATTTTATAGTTGACATTTGAACTTAGTAAGGCTAAGGTCATGATCTTCATGATGTCTCAACATACTCTCTTTGACTACCATTTTTACGTTGGAGGGGATGGGATTGAGATTACTACAACGTACACATACTTATGGGTCAGATCTTAGGAGTATAGCTTATCTTGAGGAATTCTTCATAACCCCAACTTAATAAGGAATACGGTTTTCTTGGCTAAAGAGATAGCAGTCTAGGACATCTCTTTCAAGATGCAGCTCTTTGGACATGATCATTAGAGCCATGACCCTTTGTGGCATCAAGTTATGGGGACATTGGTTTGCTTTGGGTCGATTAGGCTAGGATTGAGAGATTCTAAACCCTTATATTATGATGCTTCATCTACTGCAAACATGCAATTCCTCAATCTGTCATCTAGGTGGAGTTCAAGGTATTGCCTCAATAGACCCCTTCTTGGTGTAATTGTTGTGGGTTCTTAATTGCCTCAGTTAGTGGCCAACTCTATCAATCAACTTGCCCTTTTTGGGTAATATTTAGACACTTTAGATCAACTCCTACTATCTAAATGAGACTTAACCTAGGATATTAGAGAGGAAATCTATAAGATACATCCAAATCACTTAGATTTCCCTCCATGAGGGCACTTGAATATGTCATTTTATTATTTTGAGTTCTTTATGTAGCTAAGTGACTCTTATTGGTAAGAATATCTATAATAATAGACATTGGATGCACAACCGTAGGATTCCCCTTGGTTCATTCAAAGTGGGCTCCCACTAGCTTTGGTTTGAGATAGCTCACCGCATCACACACCTCAAAATGGAATTTTCAATTATATGACTTATAAGAGATCAAGTTGGGGGAGCACATTGTCTTCAAATGTTCGATATATTAGGAGATGACACTGTTACATATTTATTAGATCTATTCTTGACTGATAACACTGTTTTGTGTTTTTTTTGTCAAGACTCCTTATTTATCAATTTTAAAGTTTCATTTTTTCCTAGTGTCTATTGCCCAGGGACTAGGCACTAGTTCTTCCCTAGATTTCCATTTTAAATCTGAAAAGACAAAACTGATATCATTTTGAAAAATTGTTTTTAGCATTTGAAGGATAGATGTGTAGGCTTATCATGGATTCCCCTTTATGTTGGAGGAGAGCCAACCTTATGTGAGAAGGATAATAACCAAGCTGACAATGGGTGATGTCCTCAAGTACTTTGGGATTTGTAGTTGATAATTGAATCTATATTTTTAAGCACAAATTTTAGAGGTAGAAATAAAGTGCTTTTCTCCTTGGATTGATAGAATGAGTTTAAGAACTTATTCCATTGCTTAACAAACCATCATTCGGTTGATGTTATGGCTCTTTTTCTTTTGAGGAAAAAGCTTCCACAAGATATCTAAAAGCTTATGTGGTTTCCTCAAAGGTTGGATCAAAGGAGGAGAGGGAGCCACCCCTCCTTAGGGAAGTCATGGCTTCCCCCAAGAATATAGAACTTGAGAGAGAAGACCTAGTTGTGCAAGGCATCATTTCTATTAATTGTAGGTTTTGAACAATCAAATCGATATTTGACATTATTTTTAGCGTTGAACAATTTTCATGCTTAATGTCAGTGCATTTTAATAAAATAACAACCTACAATACTTTTTATTAATTGGGACATTGCTGCATTATATCAGTTAAAGCACTCTTTCAGTTATTATGGAATTCCTTTTTACCATTTAGAAAGACATGAAAATTAAGGTGATTAGACATTTGTTTCAATTATGACACTTTCTTGAATGCATATATTTGCAATATGTTGTAGTTTTCATTTGTAGTGTGCTCTCCCACTCACTGTCACCTAAGAAGGGATCAAATTGTCATTTCTGCAATCTGAAATAAGCCATTTGGAAGGATATGAAAAATAATAACTGGTTTTTATATGTGAGAAGCATTTCCACAAAAACATCTTGTTCTTGTTCCTATCTGGAGCCTTCTCTTTGTAATGTTGTGGACATTTACTCAAACATCCGTATTAGTGAGGCTTTGCCATGCCCCCTAATTTTGGTCATCAATAGTCACAAGGTTATCAAAATGGTAAAATTTAATGTTGATGAGTTGTGATAAACACAGTGCTTAACAACATTCTTTATGTTTTATAGTGATAAAATTACTTCTGTAAATATTTTGTGCCACAAATTACACTTTAACTTTGTTTTCATTATATATTGTAAATTTCACAGTTTGAGCTTCAATATCTGCATGATTATGTAGGGGTTTGTACAAGCACTGGATTGACACCATCTCCAATAACACATTTCTCAAGAGTAATTGGAAAAGAAATTATTTCTATAGGGGGTGAATTTTCTTTTTACATTGCATTGAGAAACTTCTTGAAACATGATGCAGGTTTGAGTATTTCAAAGCTTGATTTTGTTTCTTCTTTGATCTTGTAAGACTTACTCCTTGCCATTGTTGTAAACTTAAATAGTGAATTTTAGTGGGTTTTTTGGTACAATATAGGGGCAATTGCAAAATTTTTTATGAAGCATTGGATAGAAAGTTTTTTTGTGTCATACTAGAACTGACCCATGCTTTGCAAAATTGGTAAGGGTGACACATTGAAGGCAAATTACTTGCATATTGTGAGTCCTTTAAAAAATATTGTTGTTGTAGTAGAGGTATCACATAGCTTTTCAAGGAATGAGAATATGTTCACCATAGGCACTCAACATGCTTTGGACCGACTAACAATAGTTAAGGGGTGACTCAACAATTATGGAAGCGCAACTACACTACTTCAGCATGAGCGGAGGACTAAAAGTTTTGTTACTCATTCTGGTGAGGTGGACACCAAATCCATTCACAACCATGCAAATGTGGGGGTATCTCTAGTTTTGATGCCTTGAAAGATTCAATCTGTCATGGATATGCACTATTTGGTACATATTTAAGAAAAAGTATGTGCCAAATTTTGATTGGAATTTTTGAGTTTTTCCTTTCAAAATAATTATTTCAATGCATGAGTTTTTTGTTGAGGCATAAATCTTCTCAAATCCTTGAATTAATTAGGAATGTAGTTTTTTGAAGTTAGATGTAAATTTTTTAAGGCATATGCTCTTGAAGATGGGTTTCGCTATACATGGTTGGCTTAAGCTTCAATCTGCTTGAAAAGTTATAATATTATTAATTGAACTCGTCATTATTTGATATGGGTGGGGTTTTGTTCAAGCCCTTCATTTCATATTGTTTTAGCATTTTGGTGAGGGATTAGACCTTCCCATTTTGGTTGAATTAATAATTTGAGGGTGTGTTGGCCTACCCAATTTTTCCCTAGACATTACTTAGCATCCATTCCCACCCGTCAACTAATCCAACCGATTGCCTTTTTCCTACAAGAAAAGGGGTTGGCACTATTGTATGCGTAACACATTCATTTTTAGCCAATAATAATTTTTCATTGGGATTGATATCAACACCATAGTTGATATTTCTTCTTTATCTCCATCTTTTATTGAAAGTTGATTGAATGTAATTTTTCCTAGGTGTATGTAAGTGCCATAGAAAATTTTGAAGAAGCATCTTTCTTTGAATCGTATGAGGTTGCACATTCCGTGCATGACTTGACAACTAAAATAAAAAAGGTATTTTTCCACCTAGCTCAGGATCGTTTGATATTGTTTTTTGTAGTTGAAAAATGGCAATTTGTTAATGAATTGAGCTCTACCTTCTCTTAGAAGCCATGACAAAGGGTACCTCTTCCATTAAATTAATATAATATTGCATCTTTCCTCCTCTGTTGAGATAGGCCATAACCATGGACCATTGAGGTTGCTAAGACTTCGACCCACTTTTGGATGGGGTAGATAACTCCTTTGGCCACATTAAATTCATCCAATACTTACATCTTTCCTCATTTGTTGAGACATGCCACAACCATGGGCCATCAAGGTTGTTAAGACTTCCACCCACTTTTGAATGAGGTAGATAACATTTTTGGCCATATTATTTAAGTAACATGTCTTCGGGTGGTTTTGAACCTAATTTTGTGCACTGAAAGTGCTTTGATAGAATAGCTTGACCACACTGCACCTAATAGAAATTTGAGCAGCTAGATTTTGTTTGTTTTCATATACAATTTAATTATTTATTTACTAGATAAATTATGAGACTCATGTGAAAATATCCTTGACAGATCACGAGTGTAAAACCACCACCAATGAGAATTGATAGTCAGGAAAAATATGGAGCAATGGAAAGGGGTGATGGAGCATTATATCTTCACTTTCCTCATCTAGGATATCGTGAAAATTTTTGGGATCATGCAACTCATTGCATTGTAATCCAAGGTGATTGTAGATTTTTTATTCTTTCTAGGCATTTTGTGAATGGTTCTTTTTCAACTACTTATTCCCATGTGGTACATTCATTGAATGGGAATTGTGTTCTATGATTTTCTTTATTGCAATCCCATTGGATCAAATTGTTAAAATGATTACATTTCAAGCGAATAAATATGTTATCGTGATGAATGTTTACTGTTATCGTGTGAGGTTAGATAGAAAATTGCTTTCATGTGATTATTGATTAATGATTAAGTTTTTGGGTAGTTTTATCTACCAACTTAGAAATTATGTAATCATTTTAACAATGTGATAGGAATTGATATTTACATGTGTTTATCAAGATTGTGTTTCAAGTTACTATTCCTTTAGACTGCAAGCCCCTATCTATTGTGGTATTTTTGGCAAGTTTTGTGAGAGTGCGTTGTGTTTCTCAAGGGGAATACAAGGCCTTGTGCACCTTGTAATATTGCCAAGATTTATCATTATATTAGTAAGAGGCTTACCTCCTCTAAATCCTAAGGAACATGGAATATTGGGGCATGTTACCCACCAACATGTGTGGGTAACCATAGGAATCCTTTTCTTCTATGATGTAATTTTCCAGCCAATTGTCATACATTATTTATCATATGTTGTTTTTTCCTTTCCCTTTGTTTTCACAAGTTATCTACAACCATAAATTTTTACCATGTAACTCAGTTGACATGATTGTGCTTAAGATTTTCTTGAATATTGAATACTAAGTGTTAGCACTCCTCTAAGTCTCCAAGGCTAAGGAAGAGTCTAGCTGAGGTAATCAAAGTCCAACCTTTTGACTTGGCAACTATCCCTACCAGGCCGAAGATGGCTCTCTCCACAAAATCACAGCCAAGAGGGCTGGATGGATTAGGTTTTAGGCTAGGTATAAAGTGCAAAGGGTTGTTTTTGTTTTCAATTGGGCTGTTGGATGATGATTAGGTCAAAGAAACTAGGTCAAGGCAAATAAGATATGATTGCAGACATTCAAAGGGGAAAGATAGGTAGGTAGGCTAGCACATTAGGGTTTCTTGGGATGAGATAGTTTAGACAGGTGAGGAGCTAGGAAGAGCATGACAGATGTATTGTTCCTAAACTAAAGAAAGATGAACAAACTATGAAAACTTCCCCAAAACAGAGCATGTTAGATGATTCCTATTTATCAAATTGAAAGAGACCATACAATAGACATGAAATGGAATATGGAAAGACAATACATTCATACAAATGAAACTAAAGAAAAAACAATGCTAGATAACCATACCATAGGTATCCCAAGGAAAAAACTACAACTCATCTATTAAAATGGGCCAAATTTTGATACAATAGTGTCTCTGATCAATCTAACAACATCCAACTGAGTCCAACCTTTCAAAAGACTAAAAAATACAAGATATAGGCCTAAAAACAAACTCCTCCCGACCTTAGGGGTCGAATACATGAGAGGATGAGTATTTCCACCAAAATTTGAACTGATAGCTAGAGTGTAGGGTGGTCAAAGTGATTTATCCCTAATTACCATGAAACTGGTTCATTACACCTCATAGAGCCTATTTACCTAATATATTTACCCTAGGTAATAGTAAAAAGAACATAATTACATTTACATCATCAATTACATTAGTAAAAAGTTGATTTCCCAATATGAAAGTCAAATCTAGAGAAAAATAGTGAAAAATAAGGCTAATGGTTAAAAGCACACCCTCTCAGTATCAAACGAGCCCATCATATTGCGGGCTAGCTTTGACTAACTTTCGGGTGTTCAAATTGAGCCTAGGATAGCTCATTGGAAGGCAGATCTTGTCTAACTTCCATATCTAGCTTTATTTTGTAAAATGGACTTGATTTGACAATCCAAAAGTGGAGTATCCCAAGACTACTCAAACACGCAACATAACAGTCAAACGCATCCTCCATGTTGCAGCTTGATTTTTAGTGCCTTCCCAATGTCCAAATTGAGCCCAGGATAACTTATTGGAAATATCTCTCTTGGCTACAAAATGGACCTATCAAGTACTGAAAATGATGAAGTATAGTCCCTCAAAAATCAATTCTCCCAAGACTGGTCAAAAAGTGTAGAATGGGGGTGCAGGAATGTAATGTGCTCTTGCAGGAAATGTTTGGAGGCCTTCCTTAACTCCCAATTGGGATCATGATAGCTCATTGGAAAGATATTCCATTCTAGTTGTTATTTGACTTATCAAGAAAGTAATTTGCACAATACAGATAGGAAACTTTTTTATTTTTCCAAGGTCGCTCCAGAACTAAAGAAAACCTCTTGTAGCACCTGTATGTTTTAAATTTCTCCAAAACCATAACACTGGTGTAAAAACATAATGAATTTTTTGTTCCCTGGCCTATGATGGACAAAAACCTCTATCTCTTTTGTAAAATTAATCTTTGGTTGGTTGGAAACATATTTTGAAGTAAAATTGGCCCTATGTTTGGCAAATGATTTTGTCCATTCGAATAGCCTTTTGAAAAATGATGGAGACATGATGTTTATGAGTTGGAGTGGCCTCATACTTACTGATATGATGGCAGTGGACATAGTGAAAGTGACACTAGCAAGGGTTACCTGGTTTTCATGGAGATTAGAGATGAATAGTCTACTCAACATAGGATAATGTTGAAACTTTTGTACTTTAGCACAGAATTAAAAACATCCTAGATGTTTAAAATATGTCACAGTCATGAGAGATTCCATGAGTTCTTTGGTATTTCTTGGCTCAAATCTAAGGATTCTTCCTCCTTTGTTTGACGTCCTCCCCTTCGTTTCCTCCTCATTGGAACTTCTGGTTTCTTCTTCTCACATGGTGTCTTGATTTTAAAACCCTAGGGAGATGAAATGATAGTGGAATGTAGGTATAGGGAGTTAGGAAAGGTGTGAGGAAATTTAGGGAGATAAGGAAAAGGGTTTATGGTCTAATGGAAGTGAAAACAAGTGGGAATGTAAAGGGATTTGGGATAGGGAAATTTATTACACTTGTTGAGATTGCAACAAGATGATGGAGCTTAGTGAAAAGAGTCGCCTTCACTAAGTGGGCCCACAGGCTATTTTTGGCGCAAGTCTATTTTTAGACTATGTCTATTCTTAGACATATGGATCATGTCTATGGATTGCAGGTTGCTGTTTATGGATGATTGATCAAGTTGGAAAAAATAGATGGACTTCTATTTTTAGACCACAGTGGAGTGACACCACAGCGGAGTGACTGCTCAATCTAAATATAGAACAGTCAAATATTATTAGCTCATAATAATATTTAGACTATAAACTTTGTCTTATTCTCCTGGATCACTTCAGGGTGAGCTACGGATGTGGTACATGCAGATCCCAGAAGGAAATACGTGGTTACCTATGGGATGACTAATATTTGCATGCAGGACTTCAGTTAGAACTCAAGTGAGTTGAGTTTAGTGGACTGGAGGTGCAGTTGATGGAGTTGTGTTCAGTTTAGCTTTGTTAAACTGGTTGTATTTAGTATAACTGGCAAATAGACTAGAGATGAGTTGGGTGAATTAGTTATTAATTAATTCACAAGTTATTAACTCATAATACAACTAATGAATACATCAGTTAACTCAGTTGCATGTCAGTGCATGTTCAGTTCAGCAGGGAGAGGTGTTAGAGAATCAGATTGCTATCAGTTGTGACTATAGTTGTGCATCAGATCTTGCACAATCAAGGGATTGAGTATGCCAATGAGTTTGCCAACGTATTTTCCCACATTGTAGCTTGTGCTCATGTGATTTAGCCAAGGAAATACGTGGTTGCCTTGGAATTATCATCAGTTCTCATGCAGGTATTGAGCAGAGGAGGTAGGCAAGCAGCGAAGGAGATTTGAGCCAGAGATTGATTCAGATCTGAGCTGTATTGTGTGTAACAGAGGTAGAGATACTTGTGAGAAGTATTATGTTGTGTAATGTTACATGACTCAATCATTAATATACATATAGTTGTGGTTTTTAGCGAGATGCTTTCCCCGGGATACATACTGTGTTAATGTGTGAATGCTCTTGATGTTTTATTGTTATTGATGCTGCTATATTGATGATCAACGTAGAGGAGCTTATGTATTGTGTATGTTTTCCGCAATAGTACATGATCAGGATAATCTATGTTGAATATGTGTTAAATTATTCAAAATTTCTACATGGTACCAGAGTTGGTTGATTTGTACAAGAGATTTCTACAGGATATCGAAGCGAGGATTGAACATCAGATCTATTATTCAGGAAGTGACTACTTTCTATTTCTTCAGGTAGAGTCTGTAATCGGGCCAGGTAGCCTCTGGATTCATCCTTCTTTTGGAAGGTGAGATATCCAGTGAATGCCCATACAATCGATCTCTGTACAAGAAATAATTTGTTCTCACGAAATTTAGATCGAAAGCGGTTGAGTTGGTTGCTGGTGGAATTCGAATTTGCAGCAGTGTTTTCTTGGTGACAACGCAGCAATTTCTTTCAACGGATTGCGATTGGAGTATGCTCTTGAGGGCTGCTCAAACTATATTGCATGGAAGGATAGGATGGAGGAAGTATTGGATGATAACGGGCTGAAGGAGTTCATAGATACGAATATCCCAAAGCCTACTGATGCTACTCAAGCTGATGCTTGGCAAAAGAAGATCACAAAATGTCGAAGGATTCTATTGGAGGGTGTGAAGGATCACATTGTGTCCAGTCTCCATGGAAAGCCTACTCCATATTTGATGTGGAAATCATTAACAGAATTATTCCAAAGCAAGAGCGATCAGAGGAAGCCAACGCTCAAAGATAAACTCAGAAACATCAAATGCGAGAAGGGTGACAGTATTCCCAAGTATCTCACGAAGTTCACTCAGTGTCGAGATGAACTGGGAAGTGTGGGGGTTACTGTCAATGATGAGGAC
>APFE031511065.1:65204-150780 GCA_000404065.3 Pinus taeda
GTTGAGAATGCAACAAGATGATGGAGCTTAGTGAAAAGAGTCGCCTTCACTAAGTGGGCCCACAGGCTATTTTTGGCGCAAGTCTATTTTAGACGATGTCTATTTTTAGACATATGGATCATGTCTATGGATTGCAGGTTGCTGTTTATGGATGATTGATCAAGTTGGAAAAAATAGAGGGACTTCTATTTTTAGACCACAGCGGAGTGACTGCTCAGTCTAAATATAGAACAGTCAAATATTATTAGCTCATAATAATATTTAGACTATAAACTTTGTCTTATTCTCTTGGAGCACTTCAGGATGAGCTACGGATGTGGTACATGCAGATCCGAGAAGGAAATACGTGGTTACCTATCGGATGACTAATATTTGCATGCAGGACTTCAGTTAGAACTCAAGTGAGTTGAGTTTAGTGGACTGGAGGTGCAGTTGATGGAGTTGTGTTCAGTTTAGCTTTGTTAAACTGGTTGTATTTAGTCTAACTGGCAAATAGACTAGAGATGAGTTGGGTGAATTAGTTATTAATTAATTCACAAGTTATTAACTCATAATACAACTAATGAATACATCAGTTAACTCAGTTGCATGTCAGTGCATGTTCAGTTTAGCAGGGACAGGTGTTAGAGAATCAGAATGCTATCAGTTGTGACTATAGTTGTGCATCAGATCTTGCACAATCAAGGGATTGAGTATGCCAATGAGTTTTCCCACGTATTTTCCCACATTGTAGCTTGTTCTCACGTGATTTTGCCAACTAAATACGTGGTTGCCTAGGAATTATCATCAGTTCTTGAGCAAGTATTGAGCAGCGGAGGCAGGCAAGCAGCGAAGGAGATTTGAGATAGTGATTGATTTAGATCTGAGTTGTATTGTGTGTAATAGAGGTGGAGATACTTGTGAGAAGTATTATGTTGTGTAATGTTACATGACTCAATCATTAATATACAGATAGTTGGGGTTTTTAGCGAGATGCTTTCCCCGGGATACATACTGTGTTAATGTGTGAATGCTCTTGATGTTTTATTGTTATTGATGCTACTATATTGATGATCAATGTAGAGGAGCTTATGTATTGTGTATGTTTTCCGCAATAGTACATGATCAGGATAATCTGTATCGAATATGTGTTAAATTATTCAAAATTTCTATAACACTTTGGGGGTTTTGGGAGCCTAGGTAAATAGACCAGCTAGGTCTTAGGGTGTTGAGAATAAAGGGCTTTGGGAGATAATGAAATGATTAGATGGTTTGGAAAGGGTTTAATAGGGCTATGGGAAGGGAATATAAGTACTAGGGCTTCAAATTAGAGGTGTCAGAATGAAACTAGTGTTTGCAAGTTTGAAAACTACAAATCTCATTCAAGAGACTTAACACCATGAATTTATGAGTTTTTAAATGCAAGGAGGGTATAATTTAGTGCTACATATGTTTAGGAGGAAGAAAAAAACCAAACTAAAGCTTTAGAGGCAAAGGCACTTTGTTTTAGAGGCCAAAGAGCAACCCTGGTCAAATGCGTAGTGCACAACTAAAACGCACCCTTCGCTGGTCAAATAGGCAATGTATCACTAAAACACGCCCTCCTCGTAAAATGTGTAATGTATCACTGAAATGCTCAACGTAATACACAAATGTGCCCTCCATCTTCCAAACGCGCAGAGAAAACTCTGTTTTGTATATTTCGCTTATCAAACTCGAAAATTTATCCTTGGTTGAGGTTGTTCCACCTTCACAAGATCAAATGAGGGGAAAATAGATGTCTTGAGGGTTGAAATACTTCATAGAATTTTATTTTGTTGATTTAAAACTCATTTTCTAATGTTTGAAAGTGCTTTTGAAACATTGAACTAATACCCTTTTACCTTGTGCTTTTGCTTTGTAGATTAATCAATTGCAAGAGTAGACACTTTTTGCTTTGACATTTATTGTTCGGTTGGCATGTGGAACTGAATTAACAGCTTGGGAAAAGTTTCTTATTACATATAATGACATCAAATTACATAAATATAAAAAATAGAATTACATATCTATTTTTGGAATAAAATTACATTTTGGGATGAAACTCATACTTGAAATCAAAATTACAACTTTGGCAAGCATCTTCACATGTTTGAAAGTTCTCTTTAAATGAAAAATGGATATTATTTTTCTCAATCTCATACTTTTTGTTGGCTTTATGCAATGAAATGGAGTATTATTGGACTTTGGAGAATAAAACCTAGAGACCCTATGAAAACCTTGGGCGAGTAGACTTCATGTTGACTTGACTAACATAAAGACATGATGAAATGAGCTTTCATGATTGAAGTATGATCAGTAAGATATGAAGGTGGGACAACAAGTACAGATTTTTGAGGCAAAGTGACGTTTTTGACTAGGGCTACCATCAGTGAGTAAATTTTTGAATGAGGACCTAGTTTGAATGACAAAAATTTATGAGCAAGACCCTAATATGAATATGAAAGGAGGATTTTTCATCACTGATAAAATTATGAAAATATCGACACTAACATTGGCCCTATTAGGGGTGGAAGCTCCTTGGAGGTGTCAAGAACATTATAGACTAAGTGCCTAACCATGTGGGCCAATATGGTCAAAAAATTAAATTGAAATGCATGACTAAATGCTAACAACTCAAATGACACAAACTGACTTGTGACAAACTGAAAATTGGCTGAAAAATGAGTCAATATTGTCTTACTCAACTGACACAAGTACTTACAAAGTTTGTTAATGGCACCAAACCATTGAGATTTTAGGGCTTCAAATCCTGATGACAACCACTTGCTTACTAACTAAACATGTACAATCATGTGAAGTGATCCTTCCAGTGTAACCAATCGAGGAGATGGCTACTTATTGAAATTCTTCTCTTACTTTCCTCGAGCACGCAGAATGATTTACATGTAGTTAACTCACAATAACAACTGAAAGCAAGGCTTATGCTAACAAACTAGACAACATTCATCTTCTTCAATGCTTGCAAAATACTGTTGAAGGGATCTTGAAAATCCTAAAGCATTACCTTCTCTTGAGATCCAACAACAAAAATACAACTACTCCCTTCATTCTAATCTGAAAGAATAGTTGGTTGTTGATTGATAGTAAGGAATAGGGAAGTATAACCTTCTGCTATTTGAGTGTTGGTTGTAAATTCATCGAGCATGAGAAATTTTGACTCAATTTCTGGCATACTATTTCTCTCAGGCTCATACTCATCAAATTCATAGTCTAAGTCATCCTTAAATAGAAAACATTCTTCAATATTATTAAACATGACATAAATCAATATTTGTTAGCTGATTTATAAATCTAATTTCAAGACTATCCTCATTTCAAAATAGGAAGAATATTTGCTAACACCTTCTTGACTATGTGAACACTACAAAGGTGCATTAGCTTGGGCTGTAACATGAATTTTCAGGAGTTGATCTATCTCATCTTCAGATAGAGGAGATGGTACTTTTTGTTTTCTTTTGCTAAAATAGTAATTGTCTTATTTCCCTCCTAAAGTTTGATAAGGACATTGAATATCTTCATTAATTTCAAGCAAAGGAGTATACAAATTTTCATTAGACTACTGATTCATTTCATATGATTCCTCTTGAATATCAAGATTCATAATTCCTTCATCTTCAAGAAAAGAGGAAGCTATTGTATGTTGACTATGATCTTGTGTATCAAAGTTACTATATTTTTTAGATTGTCCCTTAAACTCAAAACTAAAATTTCTATAATTTACCACAAATTCATCCAAAGTAAATTTTTCACTTACTTGAACAAAGACCTCATCTTGAATTTCATAAAGGGACTGGATTACCTCCTTCTCAAGACTTTGTTCTAATGGGATGAGAACACTTGGATCGATAACTTCAATTTCTTCATTCAAGTTAATCTCAACAATAGAGCTCTCCTTCATGGGATTCAGAACAACATACTTTTCATCATCACAATCTGAAACTAGATCTGGAATAGTCAGCTTGACCTTATCACAATATGAAATTGGAACTTGATTTTCCGTCATACCATCTTCTGCTATAAGAAAATCTGAATAAGACGTTGTCTTCCATCATTTTCAACTGTACAAAGATCTTCAGCCTGCTACAAACATTCCTTAGCATCTTGACAAGTATCTTTTAAGCTTTATTTATGTTGCTGAAATGGATTTTCATATGGGTCTTCCATGATCTCATCATCCATGAATTCATCATCTCCATAAACATTCTCAATATTTTCAATAAGACTATCAACATGTTTATAGTAGTTCTAAAGTAATATTAAGGATGGATAAGATTCTTTATACCTTTCAAAGAACATGGTATGAAAATCCTTTAAGCAATAAATACAAGCAGGTAGAAAACTTTCATACCAGGATTGGGCTTCACCTTCCAAAGTGGTCATGAATATCCTCATCAAGCAATATTCAAGAAAATCAATCTTTAATCTACACACATGCATGTGAAATCTCACTAGACAAAGAGAAACATCATAACATTTCATATCTTTGAACATAGGAAAATTGCTTTGCCAATTTACCTTAGGAATTTTATTTGGGAAACCTTCAGTGTGACCTCTTTTCATTGGGGCATATCGTCTTGCAACAGATTCCATCTTGAAAATTCTTCAAGCTATCGATCTTAATGTAGTGGAACAACTAGGTGAATGGTATAGACTTCCTATGTGTCCAACTATTGTTCACCATCAACAATTAGATCTAAATCATTGTCGTTCTTTCCCACGGAAGATAGATCTTTTGCTCCCTAACAACGGCACCAATATGTTAGCACTCTTCCAGATCTTCAATGCTAAGGAAGGGTCCAACTGAGGTAACCACATACCAACCTTTTGACTTAGTAGCTAGCCCTACTAGGCCAAAGAGGGATCTCTCCAAAAAATAACAACCAAGAGGGATGGATGGATTACGATTTTAGGTTAGGTATAAAATGTAGAGGGTCTTTTCTGTTTGTAATTGGTTTCTGGATGAGGATTAGGTCAAAAAGAAGCTAGGTCAGGGAAGATAAGATATGATTGCAGACATTCAAAGGGGAAAGGTAGGTAGGTAGGCTAATACATTAGAGTTTATTAGGATAAAATGTTTCAGTCGGGTGAGGAGCTAGGAAGAGCATGAAAGATGTATTCTTCCTAAACTGAGGAAAGATGAAAAAGCTATGAAAACTTCCCCAAAACAGAGCACGTGAGATGATTTTTGTTTATCATCTTGAAAGAGGCCATACAATAGACATAAAATGGAATATGGACCAAAAATACATTCATGCAAATTAAACTGAATAAAAAATAATGTTGGGCAACCATACCATAGGTATCCTAAGGAAATAGTTGCAACTCATCCATTAAAATTGGAAAAATTTTGATACAATATTGTCTCTGATCAATCTAATGACATCCAACTAATTCCAAATTTGAAAATACTAAAAAGTACATGATATAGGCCTCACAACAAACTCCTCCCACCTCAAGGGTCAAATACATGAGAGGAGGAGCAGCTCCACCAAAATTGGAACTAATAGTTAGAATGTAGGGTGGTCAAATGACTCATCCCTAATTACAATGAAACTGATTCATTACACGTCATAGAGTATATTTACCTAATGTATTTACCATAGGTAATAGTAAAAATATTATAATTATATTTAGATCATCAGTTACATCCTTAAAAATTTTATTTCCTAGATGAGAGTCAAATCTGGAGACAAATAGTGAAAAATCAAGCAACTGGTCAAACACGCCCTCTCAGTGTCAAATGCACCATCCATCTTGCAGGCTGATTTTGACTACATTTCTAGTGTGAAAATTGAGCTCAAGATAGTACGTAAATATTATCCTGTCTAGCTTCCTGATCTACATTTATTTTGAAAAATCGACTTGATTTGACCCTACAAAAGTGGATTCTCCCAATACTGCTCAAATGTGCAGCGTAACACTTAAACACTCCATCCATATTGAAACTTGATTTTATGTTCCTTCCCTGTGTCCAAATTGAGCCCAAGATATCTCATTGGAAATATCTCTCTCCTAGCTACATAATGGACCTATCAAACACTGAAAATGATAAAGTATAGCCCCTCAAAAATCAATTCTCCAAAGACTAGTCAAAAGGTGCAGAATGGGAGTGCAAGAATGCAGTATGCTCTTGAAGCAAACTTTTGGAGGGCTTTCGTAACTCCAAATTGAGTTCATGATATCTCATTGGAAAAATATGCCAATCTACTTATAATTTGACCTATCAATAAAGTCATTTGGACACTACAGATAGGAGAAATTTTGATTTGTCTAGGGTCGCTCCAGAAGTGTAGAAAACATATTGTAGCACCTATATGATTTACATTTCTCCAAAACCATAACACCTGTGTAAAAAATTGAGGTTTTTGTTCCTTGGCCTATGATGGACAAAAAAATCTCTCACTTTATAAAATTCATCTCTGTTTTGTTGGAAACCTACTTGGAAGCGAAACTAGCCCTATGTGTGGCAACTGATTTTGTCCCTTCAAATGGCTTTTTGAAAAATGATGGAGACATGATGTTTATGAGTTGGAGTGGCCTCATACTTGTTGATATGATGGTAGTGGACATAGTGAAAGTGACACCGACAAGGGTTACCTAGTTGTCATGGAGATTGGATATGAATAGTCTACTCAACATAGGATGATGTTGAACCTTTTGTACTTTCTCACAGAATTCAAAACATCATAAACGTTTAAAAGACGTCATAGTCATGGGAGATGCCATAAGTTCATTGGTATTTCTTGGCTCAAATCTAAGGATTCTTCCTCCTTTGTTTGACTTCCTCCCCTTCCTTTCCTCGTCACTTGAATTTTTTTTTCTTCTTTTGACATGGTGTCTTGATTTTAAAACTCTAGGGAGATGAAATGACAGTAGAATGTAGGTATAGGGAGTTACAAATGGTGTGAGTAAATTACGGGAGATGAGGGGAGGGGTTTATGGTTTAATGGAAGTGACAGAGAGTGGAAATGTAAAGGGATTTTGGATAGGGAAATTTATTATAGGTTGGGGGTTTTGGAAGCCTAGGTAAATAGAACGCCTAGGTCTTAGTGTTTTGGGAATAAAGGGATTTGGGAGATAGTGAAATGATATGAGCATTGGGAAAGGGTTTAATATGGGTATGGGAAGGGAATAGAAGTACTAGGACGTGATATTAGAGGTCTGGGAATGAAACTAGGGCTTGCAGGTTTGATAACTTCAAATTTCATTCAAGAGACTTAACACCATGAATTTATGAGTTGTGAAATGCAAGGAGGGTATAATTTATTGCTACTTACACACTAGAGGAAGAAGAAAACAAACCTAAAGCTTTAGAGTCAATGGTACTTTGTTTGAGGATGGAGAGCAACCCTAGTCAAATGTGCAGTGCAAAACTGAAATGCACCCTTCACTGGTCAAATGCACAACGTGTCACTAAAACACGCCCTCCTAGTTAAAAGCACATTATATCACTGAAACACGTAGTGTAATACACAAAGTAGCCCTCCAATTGCCAAACACGTAGCGAAAACTCTAGTTTGCTAATTTCACCTATCAAACTCGAAAATTTCTCCTTGGTTGAGGTTGTTCAACCATCATAAGATAAAATTAGGGGAAAATGGATGCCTTTGGGGTTTAAATACTAGATAGCATTTGATTTTGTTGATTTAAAACCCATTTGCTAATGTTTGAAAGTTCTTTTGGAACATTGCACTAATACCCTTCTACCTAGTGCTTTTGCTTTGGAGATTAATGAATTGCTGGAGTAGACACATTTTTCTTCAACATTTATTGTCTGGTTGGCATGCGGACTTGAGTTAGTATCCTCAGAAAAGTTACCTATTACGTATAATGACATAAAATTACATAAATATAAAAAATAGAATTACATCTTTGTTTTGGGAATAAAATTACATTTTGGGATGAAACTCATACTTGAAATCAAAATTACAAATTTTGTAAGTATCTTCACATGTTTGCAAATCCTCTTTAAATGAAAAAAGGATATTATTTTTCTCACTCTCATACTTGTTGTTGGCTTTATACAGTGCAATGTAGTATTATTGGACTTTGGAGAATGAAACCTAGAGACCTAATGAAAACCTTGAGTGAGTAGACTTCATGCTGACTTGACTCACATAAAGACATGATGAAATGAGTTTTCATGATTGAAGTATGCTAAGTAAGACATGAAGGTGGGCCAACAAGTATAGATTTTTTAGGGAGAGTGAGGTTTTTTACTAGGGATACCATCAGTGAGTAAATTTTTGAATGAGGACCTATTTGGAATGAAAAACAATTCTTAGCGAGACCCTAATACGAATATGAAAACATGATTTTTATCATTGGTGGTAGTATGCAAATACTGACACTAACAATAAGTTCTTAATGTTTTCTCTTCTATGGTGACGTTTTATTTGCTTACTTTATGCAGGTCATATGGACACATAGTGATGAGCCCCATAAATGGGTAACTATATGGGCTTATTTTTCCTATTATTTCCATTTAATCCACCATTCTCCATAGTTTTGTGCATGTTTTGAATATATTTATGTTGAGTGAATGGGGATAGTCACTTTGTCACATAGTCTAATTAGTGTTTATTGCATATTTTTGGACAAGGACCAGGAATTTATGAGTAGATTGGTCGCCAGACTCAAGAAAACAGGGTTGAGGACTTATAGGAGGGGTGTCTCCTACATTAATGACCCCTTCCTCAAGTTCTCCACTAGCAGCTCGAAGTTCAAAGGCCCACAATGATGATCCCAAGGGGCAGCCGAGCAAGTCTAGTAGAAGTTGTTATTATCTTCAGTTTAGGCAGTTGAGTTCCTTAAGTTTAGGAGGACTGTTCGGAGTCCCCACTTTTATAAATAAGAAGGCTTCAAGCTTTAGTAGGTTAGCCATTTCATTGTCTATTTTTGCACTTTTTCGCAGTCTTGTATTCAGCTCATTTTCGAGTTCCTTTTGCAGACAGTTTTGTGATGTAACTATTATTTTTTTGATCAATGAAGATGAATCCAGCTTTGAACTACCATTGATCTTTTCTAGAGGACTAAATATCTTGGGTTAGGGCCCAACCCAAGCTACCCAACACCTCCTTTGTGTATTTATATGTTTTTTTCTTGCATTCATAAGTCGATTTCTGTTGTTTAGGATTAATCTTGCTTTGGTAAAATATGTTTGCTTTTGATGATTAAATTATTTGTTCTTGCTTCAAGTTGTTTAAGTAGTTTGGTTTAGTAACAGAGGAAGATCCAAAAGGGCTAGTATTAGGCCTTGATCTCCTTCCTCCCTTCTTGGGACAATGAATTGAGGACCAAGCACTACTGCTACCACCAAAAACACGTTTTTGCCTTTCATGCAATCCTTAGTGTGATGTTTTGAGTTGGAGACGCTGATATTTGGTTGGATTCACATGCTTAAACCATTTCTTGTTCATTTACCATGGCTTTCTCACATATTTTCCTATTCATAATGTTCTGTTCAGCACTTTTCTATTTTTAGGTCACGTCAGATTAGACAAACTCTATTTTTCGGTTCTTGCTTGGGTCAGTCTTAAGAAGTAGGTGTGCAACTCACTTGAAAAACATTCCAACTTGTCATCCCTCCATAGAACAACATGTACCAACTCATCTTTCATAGATTCCTTTACTCATTCACCACATTTCACTAAACTATCCTAATTTTTGTGTTTTTGTGCAAAGTTGCTTTTTTCCCCTTTGAGCAAGTCCAACCATCTCCTTTGTTCTTGATCTTCATTAGCATAGTCCTAGACCCTCCAACACCTTCATCTAGCCTTTGTTTCCTTTTTCCCACCATTTTTTCACTTTCAAACCTCCAAAAATCACTTTCGGCCTCGTCTTGTAGAACTTCCTATAGAACTTCCTGTAGATCCCCTGCAGTCTCTTGTAGAAGTTCATGCGAGTGGTTTTTCGAAGTGTGATCGCAATGGAAGTCTCTATAAGGGTACTAGGGACTTCTTAGGACCCCTACACACCTTCCTCACCATCTAAAAAATCCAACTCCATCCTTCTTTTCAACCAAACCTCTGCACAATCACAATTAGTCAAATCACAAGCATAATAAATCCGCATAACGATACTCAGAATTGCAAGAAAATGATTTATTTCCATTTCTCTTCAGAAGTAGCTTGAATAAATACAATTTATCTTTTCAGTAATCAATAACACACATTTCAATAGTTTCCATCTCTTTTCTTTCGCAATTAGGGTTTGCTAGGGTTTGTTAGGGTTCGAGTTCCATTTCAAATTTCATTCTCTTTCTTCAAGTAGAATAGCCCCTATAGAATTAGTCTTCTACCATCACAGTAAAAGCTTCTTCTAAGAACTAATAGAAGTTGGCTTGAGCTCCTAACGAACTTGTGCCAACTGATCTAGTGACAGCCTGCAGTAAGAGCTAGTACTTGTTCATACAACACCATCGCTTCCAAATTTATTACGAACTACTGGGTTGATAAAAGTAAAGAAGGGAGCCACAGGAGTTGTAGCATTATTGCTGTAATATTGGAGCTCACCATTCTTTTTGGCATCATTGCCGGGGAAGCATCAAAGTATTTGTGATTACTGCTTGTCTTCTATTTTCTACTGCAACATTCTGCTAAGTAGTTTATTTCAGCAAGAGTAGAGTAGTTGTTTCATTTCAATTCTGCAATTCCATTTCTACAAAAGTAGATTAGAAATTTCCTGCTTTCATTTCAATTCTGCAATTTCATTTCAGCAAGCTTAGATTAGACATGTTCTGCTTTCATTTCAATTCTACAATTTCATTTCAACAAGTGTAGATTAGACATTTCCTGATTTCATTTCAATTCTGCAATTTCATTTCAGCAAGCGTAGATTAGATATTTCTTGCTTTCATTTCAATTCTGCAATTTCATTTCAGAAAAAGTAGATTAGACATCTGCTGCTTTCATTTCAATTCTACAATTTTCATTTCATCAAGGTTTATTTTAGTTAGCTACAATTTGCTATTCAATCCATTTCAGTTTTTGTAGGTACAAGCAGAAAAAGAAACACAAAAATTCAAAAAAGAGATTTTCTTTCATGCCTCATATGAATAGAGACAATTCAAGAAAATTCCTACCCAATGCCCCCAACACATCACTAAGTCACCCTTCTCTTTTCTTTGGTGGTAGTGATCCAAAAGATCTTATAGGTGAACCTATAGAGATATACGAAGATCCTATAACAGAAGAAGAGCGAGAAAACATTTCTCTTGAGACCATGGTTGAAAACAGAAATGTTAGAGGGAACGGGGAAAGAATAGAAAGTACCTTTCCTATCTAAGAAACCAATGGGGACACAAAAATGAAAAACATAAGTCCTTCAGCCCTACCTCACTTCCATGGACTGAATACTGAAGATCCTGACACTTTCTTGTTTGAATTTGTTGTTCTTTGTCGAACCTATGGCTATGCAGAAGACGAGTAAAAGTTGAAGTTGTTTCCTTCTACCCTCAAGGATTCAACCTTGTGCTGGTTTAGGGGTTACTTGGAGACAGTATCACAACTTGGGCTCAGATGTAGCAAGCCTTTAACAAAAAATACTAGGAGTATTGTAGGTCAAAGGAAACCAAGGAATAAATCTTTTGTATGAACATGGGTAGTGATGAATCTTTAGAAGACTATGAAGAGAGATTTCAACTCAGTTATAAAAGCGCCAGGTGCACAATTGACCCTGAATCTCTGAAGTTGGTTCTACTCAGAGGAGTCCCTGATGACCTTCTAGATACCCTCCATTTGCTAGCTGGGGGAGACATCTATCAACTACCTTACGATGACATAAAGATTGTGTTTAGAAACCATTCCAGGTCAGCTAGAAAGAGAGGTAGGGGAAGCCAACCATTAGCTAGTATATACTCATTCAGCGCATCCCTTAGAAATGAAATTGAGAATGGACTGGAAGATTTCAAGAGAAAGGTGAGGCAGACTCTTGCCATGCAAATGGATACCTTGCATATCAAAAGGAAACAAGAGGAAGCCGAGAGAGCTTTGGCCGTCTTCTGTCCCAAGTGCACGAGAAAGTACCCTAGGAGTGAATTCCCACTTCACTCTATAGAAGTGTGTGTAGTCTGTGAACAAGACCATCCTACAAATCAGTGCCCTTCCTTGCTCGGAATCAAAGTTTCATATCAAGGGGCTAAGGGAGCCACTGAACCACTCTATTTCATGAACCAAAGGAGGCCAGATGGGCCTAGACCTTACTAGAAGGGAATGCAAGGGACCTCCTAGAGCTATTACAACCCTAATCAAGCCACTTCCATGCCTTCTTTGGGTCCCCCTGCTCATCCTTCCTAGTCGACACCCCCTCATTGGTCATATCCTCAGTGGAGTGCACCTCATCAGGGGTGGAGGCCCCAGTATAAGTCTCGTCCCGCTCTTTTGCCTCCACCACCTACTCAACCACAACCATTACCTCTTGCTCCTTCAAGACAACCCCAAGTGCCTACTCAACTGAACCCAAACCCCAACAATAAATAGGCCCAGTAGATATATAGTGGGGAAACATCATGCCCAACCTATGCTATGGAGATTTAGGAGATTAACCTACGATCTGGGAAGGTTCTCCCAAATAGCCAACCTCCTCCTAAGGAGGATGAGGAAGAAAAACAAGAAAGTGAACCCAAAGTCATTCCACCCTTTCCTAAGAGACTAACTGGAACCACCCAACCGACCCCTGAAGAAACTAAACTTCTGGGTGAATTGAAACAGTTATGTGTAAAAATACCCCTTCTCCAAGCCATAAAGGATGTGCCTATATACAACAAGATGATCAAGGAGAAGTGCTTCAAACACCCAGGTAGGTGAAAGAGAGATGCCCCAACTATCAATATCATAGGACAACTATTCGATCTGATGTTGGGGCAGGTAATTTGTCTGAAATATCTAGAATTTGGGAGTCCTATAGTCGATGTCGACATCAATTTTTCCATGATTCCCCATACCTTGATTGATCTAGGGGCTGCCATTAATGTGATGACCAGGGACACTATGCTCAAACTCAACCTTCAGGGTTCCCTAAGAAAGACCTCAACAATACTGCAGTTAGCAGACTGCTCCACTGTGACCCCTGAGGGGATTATGGAATTTGTCATGGTCTCTATGATTCCTAGAAGTACTCAGTTGATTTCTTGGTTCTCCAACCAAATGCAAAGACCACTGGGTATCCTCTCATCCTAGGAAGACCTTGGTTGGCTACTGTAGATGCCTACATTAGCTACCGAGCTAGGAACATGACAATCAAGAATGGGCATATGTCCAAGTAGCTAGTCCTCTATCCTCCTGGCAAACCTCTACTAAGACATGATTTACCCCTCTGGTTGGAGGAGGAAGATGAGGATTAAGTCTATTTTGCACCATTGTGTATAGTATAAACTACCATGGGGGGTCCACAAACTGATGATGATCTTATTGAGAACTTGATCCAGAATCCACCCTCTATTTCTTTGCCCTTAGAAGAGCTGGTGGAAGAAACCCAAGATAATCCTCTAGTTGATCTCTGTGTGGCTGATCCGACCTCCCACCAAGTCAAGAACATGGAATTTGGCCCAGAAAAAACTTTGAAGATCAACTCATCCCTGTCCACCTCTCAGGAGAAAGAACTATGTAGCTTATTGAAGAATCACTTGGATGCTTTTGCCTAGAGTTATAAGGAGATGAAGGGTGTCCACCCTTCCATCTGTACTCATCACATTTACATTAAGGAAGATTGTAAACCAGTGAGGTAGCCTCAAAGGAGGATGAATCCAACCCTTAAGGACATTATCAAAGAAGAACTACAGGAGTTGCTGGATACAGGATTCATCTATCCCATATTTGATAGCGAATGGGTTTCTCCTTAAGTGCTAGTGCCAAAGAAAAACGAGAAGTGGAGAATCTGTGTAGACTATCACAAACTAAACAAGGCCACCAAGAAGGACCATTTCCCTTTGCCTTTCATAGATCAAGTGTTAGATGGCCTGGTAGGGAAGAAGTTCTTCTCCTTCATAGATGGGTTTAGCGGGTACAACCAGATCCAAATCAGGCTGAAAGACCAGGATAAGACCACTTTCACTCGTCCATGGGGTACTTTTGCATATTGGGTCCTTCCTTTTGGGTTGTGCAATGCTCCCACCACTTTCTAGAGAGTAGTACTGAGCATATTTGCTAAACTGGTTCATGATTCACTGGAGATCTATATGGATGACTTTACCCCTTATGGTTCTAACTTCCACGAAGCTTTGACTAACCTAGGAAAATTTTTAGCCAAGTGTATTGAAATGAACCTGTCCCTCAGTCTCGACAAATGCGAATTCCTGATGATTGAAGGGACCGTGCTAGGTCATAAAATTTCTCAGCAAGGATTACAGGTGGATCCGAACAATATTTCTATCATCCAAAGGGTCCCACCTCCTCAAGAGGTAAGAGATGTTCGGAGTTTTCTAGGCTTAGCAGGGTATTATATAAGATTCATTAAGGATTTTAGTAAGCTAGCCTCTCCATTATTTGGTCTTTTGGGGAAAAATGTTGAGTTTATATGCACCGACAACTGTTAGGAGGCTCCGGATGCCTTGAATGACAAGCTGATAACTGCCCCAATCTTGAGAGGTCCAAATTGGGCCCTACCTTTCCACATTCATACAGAGGCCTCGAACAAAGTGATAGGAGTAGCCTTAGGACAAGTTGAAGAGAAGCTACCTTATGCCATATATTTTGTCAGTACAAAACCTATCTAAGGTAGAATTAAACTACATTGTAACTGAAAAGGAGCTCCTAGTTGTAGTCCATTCCCTAAACAAGTTCAGACACTACATCACTAGCTATCAAACATTTGTACACATTGATCATGCTGCAATTAGGTATTTTATGAATAAACTAGATGTAAACGCTCATAGCATTAGATGGTTATTTTTATTGCAGCAATTTGATTTGACTATTGTTGATAAGCTAGGTAAGGAAAATATTGTTGTTGATTTTATGTCTAGACTAGATCTGCTTGCAGGTGAAGAAGGAATGGTGGATGATCAAATGCTAGATGAACACTTATTTGCTATTTCAGTACTCTCTCCATGGTTTGCTGATATAGCAAATTACTTGGCTTCAACACAGTTTCTGTCACACTTGTCCTCAAAAAAGAAGAGCAAGATCATGAGGAAAAGTGCCCCATTCACTTGGATTGGGGGCAATCTTTTCAAACTTGGCCCAGATCAGATTTTGAGGCGACATGTTAGGGAAGAGGAAGTCTGTAACATCCCTTTAACCTATCATGATGGAGCTTGTGGGGGCCACTTTGTAGCAAAGGGGACTGCTTTCAAAATTTTGTAGGCAGGTTACTATTGGCCCACTCTTCATCAAGATGTTAGGAGATACACCAACCAATGTAACCGATGTCAAAGGATGGGGAAACTAACTCCAAGGGATGAGGTGCCCCTGCAACCTCAAGTGACTTTCGAGCCATTTGAGAAGTGGGCCATCGACTTTGTGGGTCCTATCAACCCTCCTTAAAAATATAAATATTGTATCATTGTGTGTTCTGATTATCTAACAAAATGGGAAAAAACAAAGGCGATCAAAGTAGCAACAGAAGAAAAAGTAGTTGAGCTTTTAAGGGAAAATATCTTCTACAATTTTGGCTACCCAAGAGAGTTAGCTACAAATCAAGGGAGTCAGTTTACCTCCAATTTGGTTGAAGATTTGATCACACACCACAAGATTAAGCACATAACTTCCACCCCTTATCATCCACAAGCAAATGGATAGGTGGAAGTCACCAATAGATCTTTGGATGGGATTTTGACTAAGGTAGTGAGCAGTAGCAGAAAAGATTGGGCAGATCAATTGGTTGAGGCCACATGGGCCTATAACACCACCTGGAAAACCACGTCAGGGTTTACACCCTGTGAGCTGGTCTATGGAAAGAAGGTTGTGCTATCAATAGAATTTGAATATAACACATTAAGGATGGCATCTCAGCTGGACCTAGATCTCATCCATGCACAAAAGGAAAGATTTCTTTGATTAAATGGATTAGATGAATAAAGAATGTAGGCCCTACTCCACTCAGAGGTAGTCGAACTTCAGAGAAAAATATGGCATGACAGACACCTCAAAGAAAAACAATTCCAACAAGGAGATTGGGCGTTGTTTTATGATTCAAGATACAAATATTTCAAAGGAAAACTAACGACAAGATGGTTGGGACCCTATACAGTAGAAAAATACAATGAAAATTGTTCAGTCCTTATCCAAACCATAGATGAAGAAGCCATCCCTATGCTCGTTAATGGGCATAGATTGAAGATCTATAGGAAGCCCCTTTCTAAGCAGGAGTTCATTGAGAATTTGGGAAAAATAGTGTTTGTAGTGGAGCAGGTCCCTATCTCCACTCCACTCATAGCCTGAACCAAAAAAAAAAAAAGAAAGAGGAATAAAAGATCCCTTGGTGAAAACCTCTTGGAGGCACCTAGGGCAAGCAGTGAGGGTGAAAACCTCCTGGAGCTACCCCAGCTATCTCAAAAAAAAAAAAAAAACTTCTTTTCGATGAATTGCAAGTCGTAGGAGAGTCACACAAGAGAGAAAGACAAGACCAGGCTGAATGCACCCTTCATATTCCATCCCTCCATCACTGTTATCCTTTTCTAGGCCTCAGTCTCATTTGTTCTAAAAATTTCACATCCTGCAAGAAACTGTGTGTATTCTATAGGAGGATTCTATAGAAATTACAAAAAGGCCAAAATCAATTTTAGAAAAGAACCCGAGGGTTGGAAATTCATCTAGAAGGCCTGTAAGCCTCCCTACCACCATCCATCCACCTAACTCTCCATGTAATATTTGCACGCCCGCATTTCCTCTCATTTTTTCCTTTCACTACACAAACAAAATATAGAAATTCTATTTTTTCCCACTTTGGAAAAACAAAAGAAAATGACAAATAAGGTAGCAGCATTCTTCTTGCTTAGTCTTACCTAATACCTTCCAGCTGCTATGTCTTCCATTAAGAACCTTTGTCAGCTGTCGTTTTAAGCCTACTCAAGCATCAGCCTGAATTTCAGAAGGAGAAGCAGCTACAGGAAATCCTGTAGGATTCCTGTAGTAGCTGATCCCTTTGAAAAACAAACTCCAGAGACAGGATCAATGAAGTAGGATGTATGAAGCATGTAAGGAGCAGATCTTGATCAAGGAATCATCAGCATAAAATTAAGGCTGGGTATGCAAAGTACCATTAGCAACAACAATGAGGAAATGAGGTGCCAGAGTCCGAAGTATGCATAGCACAACAACGACTAAGAATGTAAGTGGCTAAAACTATTCCTCGATTGCATGAATACTATTTAAAAAATACATGAACTATGGGAATGGTCACGATGAAGTGGACTTGATGGCTAGCTATCTAGCCACCCTCGTTCAGTTCATGCACCCTCATGGAATTCAGTTGAGGCATGTCCAATTCATATTGTCGATCAGATATGCACTCAACACGTGTGGCATGTAAACTCTGGAAGAAAACATTCGAAACTGGTAGTGGTGGCAGTGTATAATAGGAGCATGGGAGGTGATGGTGGTCAGGCAGCATGAAGAACCATAAATACACTGGCATAGGACCAACAGTCCAGATGGGGTTAACCTACCCATCCAGCCACCTCATCTCCTCACCGTGGATTACACCAATAGTTAAGTACAGTACGGTTTAATCCTCCACCACCCTTTGGTTCATTCTCATGCTACGAAGCTCTTGGCTGCAGTGCTCGTCTACCACCTTCAGAGTAGCGAACCAGTGGTTTCTACCATTTTTTCAAAACCCTCTCGCCTATCGGGTTCTACAGGAGCACTATTCAATTCTATAGGAGCAGGAACACCTTCTACTACATGGAAAAGAGAGAGCACCTGTACAACCAAAAAAGTCAAAATTCTTGTTAAATTCGAGCTAGGAATGAGGCAGGCTCGAAAACCTACTATGCATACGATATGTTTAGATAAGATGGTAGTGGGTGAAGAAAAACGAGGAAAGAGAAATTCAAAAGTCTGTTGTGTCTTTTCTAAAGTTCTACACAGTCTCTCTGTTCTCTTCTCTATGTTCAAAATTTTCCTTTCTCTTCCTCACATTCTGCTAAAAAAAGGGGATAGAAATCAAACCTGGGGAGGAAACGAAAATTGCAAGTCTGTTTACTCTCTAAAAAACAATTGGTTTATATGGTCCCTATTCTGTCAACGTATTGATTTCTTTGAAGAACCAAGAAGCAAATTTAGGTTGAGAACAGTTTGAAGAAAGGGAGAATTGCAAATTGGTGTTGTGAAGAAGGATCACACAGGAAATCCCTCCTACAGTTCAGAGAACAAAACACAACACTCAGTTGTCCCTCTATTTCTCATTTTGGATTTTTTTTTTTTTTCCTCACCTAAGCACTTCAGAAACCACTAAACACCATGCCAGGAGGTTTTATGAGAATGGAGCCTTTGAACTCCAACCAATTGCATAAGCACCCTGAGGTGGTGGACCTCTTCACCAGGGAAAATTGGATGATTTTCTTTGAAAGAGTTCATGGATATGATGATTAGGTGACTGGAGAATTTTTTATGTTATTAAGACCCCATTCGAAAACACATGCTACAGTCAGCTTCAGGGGTCTGACCCTAGAGCTTACACCTGATTTTATCTGTCGAATCACATGTCTTCCACTTGGGTTCCCTTGGAGCAAGGAGGAAAAAACATTAGGACAGGTTGCCAAGAAGACATTTTTTCAACCTAGGGAGCATCCTTTAGAGAATAAAAATGGGGTTAGAAGGAAAAGCTTACCTCCTCCATGAAGTGAAGTCAGATACAAAATAATGAAATATATCACTTGTGAAGGAAGGTTCAATATAATTTATGGTTATCACTTCAAGATTGCATGAATTGAGTTATGGAATGGACCTACCTCGAGTTAGAAAACTTAGTCTCCCATATTTCCTCCTCCAGTCTTTGATAAAATGTGGCACCAAGATTAATGCAAGGGTCCCAAACTAGCTGGCCCACCATGGTCTCATTAAATTATTGGTGAAAGATGTCATACACACATACACCATCCCCATAGCTTGGGAAATTTTCAGGAATATGTCCATAGAAGATGACATCAAAACTTTGACTGAGGACATCATCCCATCTGGCAGTGAGGAGGAGGAAGAGAAAGAGGAAATTGAGAAAGAAATGCATGAGGAGACACAAAATATTCAAATAGAGGAACAATGGGAAAGAAAAGAGGATCAGAAAGAAGAGGAGAAACTTGACAAACCCACTGTAATACCCGAGGGAGAAAAGAAAACAACCTCAAAGAGAGAGAAGAGGAAAAGAACAAAAGTTGGGAAAAAAAATCCCAAGAAAGCCTAGAAAAATACTGCCACAGGAGAGGCATGGACCCAACAAGGAAAAGAGAAGACATTAACAGAGATAGCAGAGACACAAGAAAAAATAGTAGACACAGAAAAGACTATAGAAGGTGAAGGGGAAGAACAGTAGAAAGAAACATCCCCTAAAACATTGGCAAAAGAAGCAATAGTTGTGTTGGCTACATTGAGCACTCCAGCAAAATAAAATGGAAAAAGAAAAAGAGAAACATCCATGTATTTCAAAGCCAGAAGGAGCATCAGGATTAAGGTGGGCAAGCACCAGCTACCATCAAAAGAACCTATAATAATTAAGGATGAACCTACTGAGAAAAATGAGGAATCCCCCTCTAAAATCTCTATCACCTGTGAGAGAGGGTGTCCCAAAAATTCCACCTGGAAGGAAAGTATTAGACAAATGGACTCCAAAGTAGTTCTACATGAAGCTCAAACCTCTCTACAGGAAACATTGTCCAAACTAAAAAATATTGGAAAATTAGAAGAGAAGGTAGCAGAACAGTCACAAGAGGAAGGCAAGGACAAATAGATACTTGAACCAAGCCCTCAGCCTAATTTAGGCTCATATTACAATATGCTAGAAGGTGGGAAGATCACCCCACAAAATTTTTTTGTGCCCCTTTTCTTTGAACTAGAATAAGAAATGGTTAGAACCAACAACTAGATGAAGATTGCTAAATATAAAGGAGTGGAAGATATCGAGCACATGGAAGAATAGTTGAAAGAGTTGAGAAGGGATTTGGGCATGGTGAGACACGCTGAGAGCATTAGAAGAGCCCAACTACAGGAAGAGAATGAGTTGCTGAAAAAGCAGTTACAGGAACGGGAGACTCAAGGGGGAGACAAATCGCAAATTTTTTAAGAACAACAACTATAGGAAGGTCCCCTAGTAGATAAGGAAGCAACAGAGAAACAAAATCAAGAGGAAGAGCCACAACCTAATGTTGAAATGATGATAAAGAAGTAGCAAGAAAGAGAACCTCATGATGCAGCTGAAGTGCTGATGTTGAAGCAGCAGTTGTAGGAAATGGAAGCCCAGATGGCCTGCATAGGCAACTGGGCAATGGAGGCCTTGCAGTGCAGGAAAGTAGCTAGATCCTATGCACTATATCTCCAAGACCAATGGCTCCAGTTCTAGATTAAAACATTGGCCCAAAGGGGCACAATCGCATTCCAAAATTATGGTCAATTTATGCATCTATGTGCTACTAGTTCAGCTGAGGATAAACCCAAATTAGCATAATTTTACTTACACAATATGGCACTCCTTCATATGAATTTTTGGGATCCGAATGCTGCATTGGGAGACCTACAGATCATGGCTATGGCTTCTTGGATGAGACATGAGGAAAAAAGAGTAGTAGAAATTCAACAGGTCATGGAAAAAGAGCTAAGTGAGCCCTTGCTAATAAGGGACGAACCGGAAGACCACTCAACTCTCATATATGCTCATCAACACCTTGCAAGCAATCCTCAAGTTCTCCCTAATTATGTTGAAAGGCAAGCACAAGCTATCGCTCATTTTGAAGATATGGAAAGATTATTTGGCGATGATTTCCTTCATGCTTGCATGAGAGGGTGGAATGCATTGTCATATAGCTTAAAGATTAGGGAGTATCACTCCCCAACCAAAATGAGAGAGGCTTTGGTGAGAGTGCCCCTATATAAACAATCAATGCAAAACTTGAAAACCAATTGGATTGGCATTAAGTTTTGTCCTCCACTAGTTTTAGGACTATTGGAAGGGGTTAAGCAAGAAGAAGAACAGAAGCAATGGGAGGAAGTGGACATAAAGGTAGGTTTTCATGACAGGGAAGAGGATATCACCTCAGAGGCTTGGGATGTCAGGGAAGCTATTAAAGCTATCAAGGATGAAGAATTGGATTAGTTTCTCAGAGGATGAGCAACCCATTTAGTAAGGGGGTGATGATGAGCCCCAGAAATGAGTAACTATATGGGCTCATTTTCCCTATTATTTCCATTTAATCCACCAATGTCCATAGTTTTGTGCATGTTTTGAATATATTTATGCCAATTTAGTGAATGGGGATAGTCACTTCGCCAAATCGTCTAATGAGTGTTTATTGCAGATTTTTGGACAATGTTTGGGCAAGAACCATGCATTTATGAGCAGATTAACAACCAAACTCAAGGAAACAAGGTTGAGGACCTATAGGAGGGGTTTCTCTTACATTAATGACCCCTTCATCAAGTTCTCCACCAGTAGCTCGAAGTTCAAAGGCCCACAATGATGATCCAAAGGGGTGGTTGAGCAAGTCTAGTAGAAGCTGCTGTTAACTTCAGTTTAGGCAGCCGAGTTCCTTAAGTTTAGGAGGACTATTGGGAGTCCCCACTTGTATAAGTAAGAAGGCTTCAGGCCTCAGTAGGTTATCCATTTCATAGTCTATTTTCACACTTTTGTGCAGTCTTGTACTCAGCTCATTTTTGAGCTCCTTTTGCAGACAATTTTGTGATGTAACAATTATTTTTTTGATCAATGAAGATGAATCCAACTTTGAACTAGCACTGATCTTTTCTAGAGGGTTGGATCTCCTGGTTTAGGGCCGAACCCAAGCTTCCCAACACCTCCTTTGTGTATTTATATGTTTTTTTCTTACATTCATAAGCTGATTTCTATTGTTTAGGATTAATCTTGATTTGGTAAAATAGGTTGCTTTTAATGATTAAATTAGTTTTTATTGCTTCAAGTTGTTTAATTAGTTTTTTGTAGTAACAAATAAAGATCTAAAAGGCCTACTAGTAGGCCTTGATCCCCTTTCTCCCTCCTTGGGACCATGAATTGAAAACCAGGCACTCCTGCTGCCACCAAAAACACGTTTTTGCCTTTCCTGCAATCGCTAGTGCGATGTTTTGAGTTGAGAAGCTGATATTTTCTTGGATTCACATCCTTATACCATTTCTTATTCATTTACCATGGATTTCTCACATAGTTTCCTATTCATAAAGTTTTGTTCAACACTTTTCTGCTTTTAGGTTAGATCTTAGGCCAAATTAGACAAACTTTGTTTTTCGGTTCTTGGTTGGGTCAACCTTAAGAATTAGGTGTGTAGCTTAGTTGAAAAACATTCCAGTTTGTCATCCCTCCACAACACAACCTGTACCAACTCATCTTTCACAGATTCCTTCACTCATTCACCACATTTCGCCAAACTATCCTAATTTCTGTGTTTTTGTGCAAAGTTGCTTTCTTCCCCTTTGAGCAAGTCCAACCCTCTCCTTCATTCATGATCTTCATTATTAGGGTCCTAGATGCTCTAACACCTTCATCCAACCTTCATTAACTCTTTCCCACTATTGTTTCGCCTTCAAACCTCTAAAAATCAATTTCGGCCTCCTCTTGTAGAACTTCTTGTAGATCCCCTGCAACCTCGTGTAGAAGTTCATGCGAGAAATTTTTCGAAGTCCGATCGCAATGGAAGTCTCCAGAAGGGTACTAGGGACTTCTTAGGACCCCTCCACACCTTTCTCACCATCTGCAAAAGCCAACTCCATCCTGCTTTGCCGCCAAACCTCTGCACAATCACAATTAGTCAAATCACAAGCATAATAAATCCGCATAAAAATAATCAAAATTGCAAAAAGAAGATTTATTTCCATTTCTCTTCAGAAGTAGCTTGAATAAATAAAATTGAACTTTTTAGTAATCAATGGCACCTATTTCAATAGTTTCCATCGCTTTTCTTGCACGATTAGGGTTTGCTAGGGTTTGCTAAGGTTTGAGTTCCATTTTAGTTTTCATTCTCTTTCTGCAAGTAGAATAGCCCCTGTAGAATTAGTCTTCCACCATCACAGTAAAATATTCTTCTAAGAACTGACAGAAATTGGCTTGAGCTCCTAGCAAACTTGTGCTAGTTAATCCAGTGACAGCCTGCAGTAAAAGCTAGTACTTGTGCATACAACACCGTTGCTTCCAATTTTGTTACGGACTACTAGGTTGATAAAAGTAAAGAAGGGAGCCCTAGGAGTTCTAGCATTATTGCTGCAATACTAGAGCTCACCACATAACGACCACTGTCACCCAATTGAACAAAAAATGTTTGAGTTTCTTGTTTTTAAGGGAAAAATGACATGGACATTATTGATGTTGAGGAATATGTCAAATAAATCCTTTATAGTCTATGTTATTTTATATTCTAGTTTTTATCATCTTTCATGTCTTATACTTTTCATTGTATATGTTTTCATTTTCAGAAGAGAAACTCAAAATTTATGGTAAGGAGCAAGAATTGAAGAAAGAGGAGAACAATAACATTGAAGAAAAAAATGTAGAAAGAAAGAGAGAAGAGAATCGGTCTAGTGGTACCCTTAAAGCCAATATCCTACATGAGACACACACATACAGACTAATAGTCAAGTCTTTAGAGTTGGTGAATTCACCTACAATTCCTTGGAACCACAATGATAATGTTTTGAAGTGATGAAACATTATTTCATATGTAAATTTTAGTCCAACCAATATTAAGAATGAAACTAATCATATTGTAATACTTGACATTTCATATGATATAATTTGTGCTTGAAATTATTTATAGTTGTACTTGATATTATTTAGTATTGTAATTAACATATGTAACATTGTGTTTTAATATTAGATGAATGTACATTGTATGACATTTTTATAATTTAGTCTCAAAATCATACTAATTCATTTATGTTGATTAATAATGAACACATAAAATCAATCTAATACTACTAAATTAGTAGTTTTTATTGATTGATTATAAACAAAAATAAAATGAATATAGAACAACTAAATTAGTCATTTATAATGATTATCAATGAAAGTAAAAGAAATGAATATAAATTACTAAATCAATCATTTATATAATGAATATGAAACTACCAAAAAAAGATAAATGGCTACTGTAAATGATAAATTTGTGATTACAAATCACGACTAAATTTTTCAAATATACAATTAGTAGTAGCTAATTTACAATATCTTATAACACAACCAAAATTTAGTGATATTTCTTTTCTCTTTAATTGGTTTCAAACAATGACTAAAATTTGCATATATACGACTATTAGTAGCTAATTTATGGTATCTTATAACATGACCAAAATTTTGGTCATTAGTTGGTTTTCCTAGTTGATCATGTAGTAGTATATTTTTTTTGTATTTGGACATTAACTGTTCCAATTAATGACTAATTTGATGACCAAATTAATGACTAAATATACCATTAGATGATAAAATTGAGACAACTCATTAATGACTAAGCTAAATACGACTCGAAGTTGGTTACGTTATAAGATACTGTAAATTAGCCACTATTGGTCACTGACTCAAAAATGGGCATTTATATGCAAATTTTAGACTTTTTCAAGTAACTAATTTTCCATTTGGTACTAGTGAGATGATGATCATGGAATGAGTATGAGGATGATCTCGACTATGATCTTGGTAGTGCTAACTAGTCATGCAATTTTTTTTGTATTTAGTTGATATTTCTTAATATTGTAATCATACATTTGATATTTAGTTTATTTCAATAAAGATGGTGATATTAGCAGTACTATATTGTTAGCTTATGGTTATGCTGAAATTTTCTAACATTCTTTTGATGAAGAATTATTGTGTATGATGAGATCCATATTTTTAGATGAATGTTTTGAATTTACCTTGGAATAATAATACCTATGAAACATTTTAGTCCCATAATCGCAAATTTTAATTTCAATTGACTTGATTGAATATGATGATGATATTATTAGTATTATCTTGTTTCTTTATATATGTGTTGAAAATTGTCAATGCCTCTTATTGAAAATAATTATATGAGATGATATTTATATTTTTGGATGGATGTTGTGAAATATCCTTGGAATAATGATATCCATGATAGGTGTTGATTTGGTAGTAATATAGGTATATTGGAAAATCTGAATGATTTTTTTATGGAGAATTATTATATATGATGATACTACTATTTTTAGGATGCATGTTGTCAATTTCCCTTAAACTTATTTACAAACACTATGTTATCAATTTGAACCATGATATCTTCTTTAATAATATTTATAAATTGTAATATATTTCACTATGTAATTGAAATTAGCGGAACCCATAAAGGGGATCATAGATGGAACGAAAAATAGACTTTGAAAATTAAGTGAAATGTGGATGTAAATGTGGATGTAATCATGGATGCAAAACTAGGAGTAGAATTGGATGTTAAACTAGGCATAAACAAGAATTCTAAAATGTCCACCATACTAGATGTAAAAGAGGACAAAATAATAGACATAAAATTGGATTCAAATTTAGATGCAATATGGGGATGCAAAGAATGGTGTAAAATTGGGATGCAAAATTGTGTGCAAGAAAGGAATAAAAAAAGGATGTAAGGAAAGAGACAAAGCAAGACAAAAAATGGGGCTATAAAAAGGGTTAAAGCAAGGATGCCATATTGGATGCCACAAACAATGCATAACTAGATACAAATTCAGACACAAACCTAGGTGCAAAAGGAGATGAAAATGTGGACACACAATGAGGTAGAAAGAAGGATGCAAATTTGGATGAAAAAAATGATGCAAAGTTAGACACCAAAAGGGATGCAAAATTTGATATAAGAAAGGGTGAAAATTTGGACATAGAAGCATACAAAAAAATGGAGCAAAACCGGCCATAAAAATGGCTTAAAATTAGATGCAAATTGAGATGCAATGTTGGATGAAAAATGAGGTGCAAAACATGATGCAAAACTTGGTGCAAAAAGAAATGCAAAATGGATGTAAAAAATGACTCAAAATTTAACATAGAATTAGACACAAAATTCTATGAAAAAGTGGATGCAACACATGGCTAAACATAGGATGCAAAATTGGATTCAAGAAATGGTGTTAAAAATGATTCAAAATATGGTGAGAAACATGGTGCAGAATGGGATGAAAAAAAGGGAAACAAATCAAATGCAAATGTGGATACAAAAAATGGTGCCAAAAAGGATGCAAAACATGGCAAAAACTAGATTCAAAAAAGGTGCTAAATAGGATGCAAATGATGGTGTAAAAGTAAATGCAATTGATGGTACAAAATTGGACAAATAAAATGACACAAAACAAGAAGAATAAAATGGTGCAAAACTGGAGGAAAAAGTTGTTGTCAAACTAGATGCAACTCTTGGTGAAAAATATGGGATAAAAATGGATGAAAAATCTAGCGCAAAATAATGAACTTTAGAAAATGTACAATAGTGTCATATTTAGCATGAGGATGCACATCCCAATTGGAAAATAAATGCACTAAAATATGGCACTAAATATGGATCAAATTGCATATTTTTTTGTAGTAACTTGATGGGCTAAGTAAGGAAAGGAAAAAGAACAAATTGTTGAGGGAGAAACAAAGGAAAATAAAATAATATATGTTATGTTCTGCTGATGATTCCCTGAAGACACAACTTGAGGAGCATGAAAAATTAAAAGTATTTTTGGTCTAGTAGCCTTAGGATAACAAATCAACTTTCCCAAGTTAGAAGTAGAAAATGAAGCTCTCAAGTTAAGGTTATCTGAGATTCAAAATCCAAGAACTCGTGAAAAAGAAATAATTAGTTTGAAAATGAAGCTACAAGAGGAAAAAAGAAACAAGGAAGTACTCTCCAATCATATGGGGGATTAGGAGACAAAATGTCAAAAAATTGAAGTACAAGTTGTGGATATGAGATCGAATCTAAAGAGAGAAAAAGCGTAATTAAATATAAATATAAAATTTGTGAAAACTTTATAATTTTTGAAACATATTATTAGACTGAAAATGTATCTAAAAGAAAAAACTAGCATAGTGTTTCATACGTCTTAACAAGATACAAAAGAAAAACCAAGCTCTAGCTATGCAAATGCAATAAAAGGAAAGGGAAGCCAAGTGGATACTCTAACCAACAATAAGGAAATTCAAAACTATATTGACCTAGTGTAATCAAAAAAATTCTTCAAGGAAATCCTAAAAATCAACGAAATATTCAACAAACGCCCATCAAAGCAAGTCCCTCTCGTTGGCAATACAATGTCAAGTATCTAAATGTGTTTTATGGCTATTTTGCATGTCATAATTTTAGGCACAAGGACATTAATTGTAGAATGAAGTTATTTTCTAGAAGAGATGTTGATAACAGAATTATTCAAAGCTCTAATAGCTGACATGCTAATAATATAAATCCTTTTTCTCCACTAATGAATGAAATCAAGTGTTTTAGATGTAAAAATTTTGGCCATAAGGAAACTAAGTGCATATCCAATTTTGATAGACCTCCAAAGTAGTAGATTCAAGAGAGATCAACTAAGTATAAAGTGGTGAAAAAATGGAAGGAAATATTTGATAGAACTAAAAAATGTGGTTTAGCAAGGAAAACCCATGTTCAATATGACAAGTGGTTTGCTGACACTAGGTGCTCCAAGCATATGATAGGTGATAAGAGAAAGTTCTTTCACATGAAACAATTTGAGAAAGGAAATGATAATTTTGGAAATGATGCTCCAACTCCAATAAAACAAAAATGTATTATAAGGTTGTATGGTAAGGTCAAGGCTCAAAATGTTCTCTTCATTGATGTTTTGAAGCACAATTTTCTAAGTGTAAGTCAAATGTACGACAATGGTTATGATGCAATTGTTAGATTTAAATATTGTGAAATCCAAAGTGTTAGATATGGAAAGATCGTAGGAAAAGTATTCATAAATTACAATAACATGTATGTATTTGATGATTCCATATTTAAGTGTTGCCTGAGTGAAACAATTGAATCATGGTTGTGGCATAGAATATTGGGACATGTAAATTTTGTTGGCATTATGATACATATGTTGTACTTGATGGAAACCCACTCATCTCAGATGATAAATTATAGTGTAGCAAAATTATTTTCTGGTTCCACAGGTCTCTCGCACAAAAGGTGTGAACCAAAAGTTCACGCACTTTCATGCAGAGAAAAGTTCATTTCATGCAAAGAAAAGTTCCTTTCATGCAGAGAAAAGTTCATGCACTTTCATGTAGAGAAAACTTCACGCACTTTCATGCAGAGAAAAGCACACGCACATGGGAAATCTTATGGTTGGTTCATGGTCCTTGGTATTTGAACCTATGGTTTTGGGCCATGGTATCTCGTCATAAGTGTTGATCCCAAGTATTGGGTCGATGGTATTGAATTTTTGTGGTTTTTGGTCTGTGGTATTGTGAAAGGCCTAAGGCTACAAAAGAGGAAGGAGATCATTTGGCAAGGCATCTTCTGAATTATTGAATATTTGATAAAGTGCTAGATCTGGAATACTGTGATTGGGTTATGGTGCAGATTTGGATCTAAATGAAGAAGGAACCTGAGCGCAAGGAGAAGTATAAGTTCTATTGATGGGTCAAAATCTTAAGGCTAGAATAGTCGTATCTCTATATGATTTTGATCTATGATATGTGGCACATGCTTGATCTATAAATCTGATAATCTGGGTTAACTAATATCTGAATGTTTGAAAGAATGAATTTATAAATCTGTACGCAGGTTCAGTGGAGTGAAGAAGCGTATACATGTTGTTCTTGTAAGGGAAAGTCGCAGAAGCATATGCACACATGTTTCAAAATAGTGAAGCAGCGTACATCTCTTGATTTATGGTCTAGCTGCTTCTTTTTATTGCTACAGTGTTCTCGGTTCATAAGTGGGGTGTGATTATTGTTATTATGATCTGGCTATAGTCATCAGAGAAGTGTTTATTTTGATTCGGTTTTGATTAGTGAAAAGGTGATTGGTTGATGGGTAAATTCTTGATGTTTGATTGATGTTATTTGTGGATCCAGTCTGAGAATTTATGAAATGTGGTCCCTAGAAGGAAGACAAGGTTGTAGTCTTCTACACGTAGCAGCCTGCGTACTAGTATCTCAAGTAGTACAAGAACTAAGGGGGTTGTAGCTCCCTTCCAGGAGAAGCTGGAAAACGAGAGAGGGTTGTAGCTCTCTACAGGTAGCAGCCCGCGTACTGGTAAAGGACTGCACTAGTACATAATCATTGTAAAAAGAAGTTTCTAATTGAAAAGATAGAGACATATTCCAGTAGGTGGTTTTCATCCACATTGGGTTTCCACCTTATATCTTGTGTTCTTCTGTGTGATTGTCTTCTGACCTATTTTTCTATTACTGGTTACTATTTATATGATCCTGATGCACAAATTAATGTTCAACATCTGTAGAATATTTTAAATTATAAGTCTATACGGTGTACGCAGGTTTCCTTATCTGTAGTTGCATATATACACGGTTTTCTCTAACTGAAGTAGTGTATATGTTCTAGGTTTGAAAAATAAAATAATTGACCAGATAATACTAATTCACCCCCCCTCTCAGTATTATTTCCAACAATTGGTATCAGAGCGGGTCCTTCAAAAGAAGCTTGATCGCTTGAAGGAAGATCTAACATCATGAGCAACTATGAGAGAGAGGCATCAATCAGGCCACCAATTTTTGATGGGACCAACTTTGTCTATTGGAAGGTAAGAGTTACAGCCTATCTTCAATCTCTTGGTATAGAAGTCTGGGATATCATAGATACAAGGTACACTTTTCCATCAGCAACTCCTACAGATATGGTTGAGAAGAAGCAGTTTGAAACTAATGCAAAGGATGTTAATACTCTATTAGGATGTCTATCTCAATCAGAGTTCATGAAGGTTATGTAGTATAAAACCGCAAAGGAAATATGGGACAAGATCGTTCTAAGCTATGAAGGAGATGAATAGGTAAAAAGAGCAAAACTTCAAACCCTCAGAATTCAGTATGAAAATCTCAAAATGTACAATGATGAAAGTGTGGAAAACTATTTCCTATGCATAGATGAAATTGTTAATTGTATGAAAAATTTGGGTGAAGAAATAAAAGAGGTTGTTGTAGTTGAAAAGGTTCTAATATCTTTGTCTTCTAAGTTTGAATCAAAAGTTTCTGCAATAGAAGAAAAGGAGAATCTATAGAAAATTACCATGTCGCAACTACATGGAATTCTAACCACTTATGAAATGAGGAAAGGGGGACCATTAGATAGAAGAGAAGCCACATTCAAGGCCTCAAGAAAAGGAGATTCTTATTACTCAGGACATATGCCAGAAGAAGAGGAAGAATCAAATTTTGTCAAGAACCTTCAACGGGGTGCTAGAAGATTCAGAGGTAAGTTAGCTTTCAAATGTTTTGCTTGTGGAAGAGTCGGTCACTATGCTGCCAAGTGTCCTCATAAAGGTAAGGAACCTGTTAGATGGAACAAGAAACAAAATGTAAATAAGAAAAGCTATTACACTCATGAATACAGTGATGGATTTTCAAATAGTGATGAAGATGAACAAGGTAATAATTATAGACTTTTAATGGCTTTTGAAGATGATGATTTCGTGGATGCTATAGATGAAGAAGGTCTTAATGAAGATATTTCTAAACTCAAAATTTGTTTAGAAGAGAAAAATATGATTATTGATACTCTGCAATTCCAATTGGCAAAAAGTGAAAAACATCATGAAAAGTTAGAATGTGAAATAGTGGGACTTAGAAAAGAGATTGAGAAAACTAAAGCTCTTAATCTTAGATTTGTTAAAGGATCTAAAACGTTAGATGAGATTATCAAAGTACATCGTTCTCCACTAATCAAGACAGGTCTGGGATATAATGAAGAAGCATCTCAAGCACAGAAGCCATCCACCACCAAAAGTTATATTGATGCAGCAAGGAGAAGTGAACAAATTGACAATCAACAGAAAAGGCACAATGCTGCTCACTAGGTAAATCAGGGACATTTTTCTTCAAGAATGAACATAGATCACCAAGTAAATCATGGGAAATCTACTTCAAAGATAAACATAAGCTACAACAGACCACAGGTAAATTATTCTCAATTTTTGTCAAGAATGAATGTGAATGAAAGCTACAACCGTTCGGTCCACAGGGTTGATAATCGCAGGAATTTATTCAATGGCCAATGTTTCTCTTGTCACAACTTTGGACACAAAGTAGCTCAGTGTGTTGCCTAAGAAACTATCATGACTAGAGAAACTCAAAAATAGAGGAGTATGACTGGGATCATGAAAAGGACCTATAATAACTTTTCTTCTCTTGAAAATGTAATAAAATGTTCTATTTGTAATAATTTTGGTCATGAAGATTCTGAATGCCGGAGCAAGTTTCAACAAGCAACTCAGAAGGAGCAAGCCTCAAATATCAAAACATGGAGAATGAAAGAACCACAACCAGAAATATGTGGTATAGCCTTATATGCAGAAGGGTAGGAAAATCAATGGTACATTGACAGTGGATGTTCAAAACATATGACAGGTGATAAAGAAAAACTTCAGTCATATAGTGCCTTGGAGAAGGAGGAGAAGGTCTCATTTGGAAATGACACCCCTGCACTCATAAAAGTTAAAGGTTCTGTTCTTTTAAAAGAAAAGGTCAAAGTAGGAAATGTTATGTATGTTGATGGCTTAGAGCATAATCTATTCAGTGTCAGTCAGATGTGCAATCAAGGAAGAGAGGTAATATTTCGATCAAATTGATGTAGTGTGCGTGATCTTGATACAGGAGAAATAGTGATAAAAGGCATAAGAACTCCAAATAATTTATACATATCCAAATAAGGACAACAACAATGCTATCTGAGCAGGAATGATGAACACTGGCTATGGCACCAGAGGTTGGGGCATCTAAACGTCTCACAGATAAGGAAAGCATGCAAATACTAGGCAGTTCGTGGTCTTCCATACATCAGAATTCTAGATAATACAATATGCAAATCATCTCAGTTTGGTAAGCAAACCAGAACTAACTTTCCTACGAAGGAAGGATCAGCTAGCAAGCCACTTGAGCTTATCAATACTAATGTATGTGGTCCATCTACAAAAAGGTTACCTCGGAGAGAAGAATACTTTATATTATTCATTGACGACTATTCAAGGATGGTTTAAATAGGACTGATGAAGCAAAAAGATGAAGCCTTCGAAAAATTCAAATCCTTCAAAGATTTAGTTGAAAATGAATCAAATCACAAAATTAAATGCCTCATGTCTGATAGAGGTGGGGAGTTTACCTCAAATAAATTTTTCGATTTTTATGAAGAACATGGAATAAGAAGAGAATTCTCTATAGCCAGGACTCCTTAGCAAAATGGAGTAGCTGAAAGGATGAACAGAACGGTTCAACAAATGGCTCGTGCTATGCTTGATGAGTCTGGAACTCCCGCCACTTTCTGGGGTGAAGCTGCATTTTCTGCAATTGTTATTCTCAACAAAACAAATGTTCGAGTGAACAGCACTCAAACCCCTCATGAGCTCTGGTATGTTGAGACTCCTTCGGTAAAATATTTCAAAATTTTTGGAAGCAAATGCTATACCAAAAATATTGATGAACATCTTGGCAAGTTTGAACCTAGAGCAGATGAAGGCATTCTCCTTGGTTACTATCCCCATAGGAAAGCATACAAGTGTTATAATAAAAGGCTTGGAAAATTTGTTGAAAGTATTGATGTAGTGGTTGATGAAGAAGAAAACACTCATAGGCAAGTAAGATCTGAAGATTTCGAATATGATGAGGACTATCCATGAACATCAAATCAGATTCATGATTAAGAAGAAATCTATGAAGAAGAAACCAATGAGGAGCCTGAAGAACAAATAAGGATAGAAGAAAAGACTCCATCTAGGTACATTCAGAAGAATCATCCAGAATCTCAAATTTTGGGGCAAAAAGAGACAGGAATACAAAAAAGAAGAACAATTACAGAATCTTCAAGCTATTTGGCATTACTTCCTCCACTGAACCACAAAATGTAAGAGAGGCATGCAAAGATGAATGCTGGGTCAAGGCAATGGATGAAGAACTTGAGAAGATCGAAAAGAATAACACTTGGGAGTTGGTTCCTAGACCAAAAGATAAGAATGTCATAGGGAAAAAATGGATCTTCAAAAACAAGTTGAATGAAAATGGGGAAGTGATTAGAAACAAGGCCAGACTTGTTTGTAAAGTGTATGCTCAACAAGAAGGAATAGACTTTGAAGAAACTTTTGCTCCCATTGATGGACTCGAGGCCATCAGAATATTACTTGCTCTCTCTAGCTTTCAGAAGTTCAAAGTATTTCAAATGGACGTGAAATCAGCCTTTCTGAATGGAGACTTAGAAGAAGAAGTGTACATTGAGCAGCCATATGGATTCATCCTTGGTAATGATCCAAATCTTGTATGCAAACTAAATAAGGCTCTCTATGGTCTCAAACATGCTCCAAGGGCTTGGTACTATCATTTGGACAAATACCTTCATCAACAAGGTATTTCAAAAGGATCAGCAGATAGCCATCTTTATATCAAAATTGAAAATAACGAATTGCTAATACTTGTTGTTTATGTAGATGATATCATCTTTGGCAGCAATGAAGTAGCTATGAGTCAAAACTTTGCCTTGGTGATGTAGAAGGAACTTGAAATGTCTTTGTTTGGAGAACTTACATATTTTCTTGGTTTACAAATCCAACAAAATAAAGGCAGTATCTTTTTATCTCAAACCAAGTATCTCAAGCAGATCTTGAAGAAGTATGGCATGGAATATTTGAAACCAGTATGCACTCCTATGGTCATAGGATGAAGCCTCAGTGCAAATGATGAATCAACAGTAGTGCATCAACCAACCTATAGGTCCATGATTGGAAGTCTGCTCTATTTAATAGGTAACCGACCAGACATCATGCATGCAGTAGGAATGGTTGGAAGATTTCAAGAAAATCCTAAGGAAACTCATCCTCAGGCAGTAAAGAGAATTTTCAAGTATCTTCAAGGAACTCAAAACTATGGCCTATGGTATCCTAGAGATGCGGATATCACTCTTCAGGCTTATACAGATGTATATTGGGCTGGAAGCGTGGATGAAAGAAAAAGCACTAACGGTGGTGCATTCTTTATGGGTTCCAGATTAGTATCTTGGTTCAGTAAGAAACAAAGTTCTATTGCATTATCTACAGCTGAAGCAGAATATGTGGTTGTTGCATCCTGTTGCACTCAACTCCTTTGGATGGTGCAAACCTTGTAGGATTTTCAAATGGCTGCTCAATGTACATCAAGGAACCCAGTCATGCATTCAAAACCCAAGCACATACCGATCAAGTACAATTTTCTCTAGGAACAAGTACTAGAACAAAAGGTCAAATTGGAATATGTTCCCTCCAAGGAACAAGTTGCTGATATTTTCACCAAACCATTGCCCAGGGAGACATTTGAATACCTCAAAAAGAATTTTATGAAACCAGCTCAAGAAAAAATAGAAAACATAGATCACAACCTTAGAATTAAGCCTCTTCGAGGGGGCACCTCCTTTACATTACATAAATTAATAATTCTTGGATTATTCAAATGAAAAGACCTCCTCTCTATATATAGGAGTCTAAGGGGTCATAACATAATCAGAGCCTACATAACAATAATAATGTAAGGGCACAATAATAACAATAGTGGGGTTCTATGGGGCACAATAGTAACAATATGGACACTACATGGGTACATCAATATAATAAGTGGGTTGTACTAATAACAATAAGGGGTTACACTAGTAGTATAGGGGCCTAACATTCCCCTCTCCTTCAAAAAGTGTTGTCCTCAACGCTTGCGTAGTTCTTGATGCTTTTGTATAAAATTATTGTCCTCCCATGTAGAATATTCAGTGGGTAAATTCTTCCACTTGATGAGATACTCTGAAATTGATCGATTTCGTAGCTGTCGGTCTCTTGTTTCTATGACTGCTCCAGGTTCCAATATGGTTTTTCCTTCCTCTTCAATTTCTGGCAATATTGTTTGAATTGGGATCATTTGCATATTTTGAATAAGTGGCCATACTTCTTCGTCCTTCTTCCATTCATCCCTTGCTTCGTTTATCCAATCTGGTTGGATAATAGAAATAGCACAAAACAATGCTTCCACATCCTCATCCTTGAAGAGTCTTCCCATTCGGTAAGGTCGCCATTTTTTAAGTGCATGTAGTATTGCTGAAATTTCATTCTCATAAATAGCATGCTTGAGATGTAGCAGTAAAATACCCAATCACCTACATCAAAACATTTTTCACTACGATGTTGATCTACCTGTTGTTTCGTTTGATCTTACACCGAAGTGGCATTATCCTTTAAAAGTTGGGAGAACTTGTTGTTGATTTACGATGTGATCTTTCACTGCTTGAACCTTTTTCTTCTTGATATTTCCTTCTATATTTAGAGTTTGAGGAGTGGTAATTTCTTCCAATCCTTTACAAGATATGGTCAGATTCATTTCTTGATGCTCGATGTGATCTTTCGCTTCTTGAACATTTTTCTTCTTGATATGTCCTTATATCTCGATAGTTTGAGGAGTGGTAATTCCTGCCAATGATTTACAAGATATGGTCTGATTCATTTCTTCTATCTCTGGGGTTGGATCCTGGCGTATATCGTCTTCTTTTGATGTTTCTTGATCCTTTTCTTCCTTCTCTTCATACTCTATGTAAAATAATTTCTTGTCAACACACTTATGACCTTTAGTGCATTTGCTATGACAATTGTATCAAAGCCCTTTTTCTCTTTTTTCTTCCAATTATTGTGGTGTAACCCTTGTAGGTTGTGGAAGGCTAGGAGAAACAACACTTCCATCTTCATAGCTGTGAGGGGTAGAATTCATTTTTGCCATAAGTTTACTTTCTAGTATGTCACAAAGCCCTTTTACTCTTTCCAATTGTTGTGGTGTTGCTCTAAAGAAGGTGTTGCTCTTTGTATCCTCATAATGTGCTATCATTTCCTCTGTGAGGATTGACCACGTAACAAGTCGTTTACGAGAACAAAGCCCTTTATACCATAAAAATTGATCCGGTTCTAAATATGAAGATGCAATACATACCTTTTGTAATAGTGGTACACCATGTAGATTAAAATATTGATCCATCTAAAGTATCCAATTTACTGGATCCTTCCCACAAACTTCCTCATCTTATTTTTTCTTGATTTTAGGAGCTCGATCTTGAAACAATTGTAACTCTGTACTTTCAGATCTTTAAGTTCTGAAATTGTGATCTGCAGTAGCCCTCTGTTTCCTCTTTCCAATGCCATTAGTCTGACCCCAATTGGATTCTCCAATGAAGAGTTGTGCCAAGACTCCCATAGTGACTTGATTATAGACCTTTCCAGAAGAGCGAACTTGTATGAAGTACCACGTGTCACTATTTGGACCTTTGTCTCTGAAAAATATGTAGAAGAAAGTATAGTCCATCCTCTTTCTGTACCTTTTTTGTAAAATTTCAATTGATGCTCAGAGAGACAGTGATGACGATTTTCCCCAGGTCACCTATTTGGAATGTAATTCAGGAGTCTGCAAAAAGACCAACTTCCTCAGATCATATCTCCGCAAATATAGCGCAAAAAGCTCTGAAATTCGGACCCGAGATTCAGCACGATGTCTTTTCAAATGGGTTATTTTTTTACTTCTGAACCGTTGCAGAAAAAAAATTATAGCGAAAATGCCACGATGACCTGTTTGGAGCAGCGAAACCCTAGAACCCAAAGCTCTGATACGAAATGTTATGAAACCAGCTCAAGAATAGATAGAAAAGATAGATCAACGCCTTAGAATTCAGCCTCTTCGAGGGGTCAACCTCCTTTACATTACATAAATGAACAATTCTTGGATGATACAAATGAAAAGACCTCCTTTCTATATATAGGAGTCTAAGGGGTCATTATATAATCAGAACCTACATAACAATAATAATGTAAGGGCACAATAATAACAATAGAGGCACTACATGGGTACATCAATATAATAAGGGGGTTGTACTAATAATAATAAGGGGTTACACTAGTAGTATAGGGGCCTAACACCTAAGGTCAAAACCCTTTTTACCTATGAAAAGTGAAAATATCATATAAAATTCCTCTTACCATGTAAAATCCCTTTTTACCTGAAAAACCGACAAAAGGATGTTTTACCCTAAGTATTATGCATATATGAATCTGGTTTTACATAGTTTGTGTTATCCTGTAAGTTTTTCTAGTTTTCAATCACCATGTTTTTCTTCATATGCTTATGACTTACAGAGATATATAGGTAGGAACAATTTGTGTTTCAATTGATTCCTATAAGCTCCTGAAGTGATCATCTATTAAGAGATTGGATTAATGCAACTGTCTGTGTAGCTAATCCCCTCTAATCAATAGATCATCATCATCTTGTGTAAGCAGTAAGTATACTGCCTTGAACCTTTGGAACGTAGTTTAGAAGGTTTTCCAACTTATGATTGTTCTGTTTTACAGTCTGGAAACTGCGATAATCATATTTTTTGTTGTCTTCTACTCACCACTATTTTTTATCTATATCACTATGTAATGCTTTATAGTAGCCCTTTGCTGAACTATAATATAACCTAAAGGATTAATTACTTTAATTCTACATCTATCTTCATTCATTGGTCTTCCAAAAACTAAAACCAAAAACCACAAAACAATTATTTTAGATGCTCTAGCATTGGTAGCTGACCTACTACTATCTCAGAGGTACAACAACAGACTCGCGCTGTTGCCAGGGATTCGAATTTCATTTAAGTTTCCCTTGGGACAATGATATTAATTCATTCTTATCCTTTAAAGGTGATTAAATGGTTTAGAAAGGTTAAAATAATTCACCTAGATGACTCCACACTCCCAAGCTAGCACCTTATAAACATACCAGATCTCGTTCAGAAGCTGACATAGTTAAACCTTTGTCAGTCCCTGAAAGGCTTATGAGAAAAGCTAGTTCTAAAAGGGGACAGCAACCATCTTCTTCTTCCTCTTCAGTCCTGCAATCTGAAGAATTAGAATCATTTGACCCTTATAGTAACATCCCAACTGATCCTGATTACTCCCATTTATCACCTAGGGTTGTTGAACTTCTAGATAAAGGAGTTGATTTTAAGTTAGCTTACCTTTTCCATTTATTATAATCTCATCCAATACCCACACTACCAATAGCGCCACCTAAAACTAAATCTAATTTGGGTGTCAATCTACCAGAATATAAACCCACAAATTTCATATCCCTACCACCTATCATTTTCCTTCCATTTTTGACCGACCTGAAGCTTCTTCTTCCAAACAATCTGATGAGATCTTTTCTATATATTCCAATCCTCTCTTTGAAACAAAAGAAGGTATTCCTTTACAGGTCCCAAAGTTAGTTCTTAGGACTCCTTTGAAGTCTTCCAGGAGATCTCCTCCTTCACCTCCAACTAGTCCATCAATCCTTGAATCACCATCTTCTTCCTCTACGTCTTCTTCATCCTCTACATCCACACAAACACCACATACTCCACCTGGACAACCTCATACATCTCAACAACCTCATATACCACTTGTTGTCATGGCTTTCCGACCTATTGTACAGGCTAGATAATTTTGTCTTAGTCTTACCTAATAACCTTGATGCATTCCCAGCTGGATACTTAAAATATCTTCCCGAGTATAATGGAAAAACTGGTCCCTCAGCTAAGGACCATCTTCAATCTTTCCTTGAATTTTCAGACAAAATGAATATTGAACAAGAAAATGTTTATATGAGATTGTTTGTACAATCACTTGAAGGAAATGTGAGGATTTGATTTAGACAATTACCAGTAGCTACCATTAGAAATTGGGAAGAGCTTACAAACATATTTAAAAATCAATGGGGTGTGAAAAAGGATTATCTTTACTTCCTCGCAGAATTTGAAGAGCTTAAAAAGAACATTGGTGAACCAGCAACAGATTTTATCAAAAGATTCAACAAACTCTATCACAAAATGCCCGCTGATTGTAAGCCTCCTGTAGCAGCAGCTAAGTCTATATTTTCCAAAGATTTCGATGATGACTTTGTTGTTATGCTACGAGAGAGAACTTCAAGAACTCTTGAAGATATGAAAACAAACGCTATAGAAGTAGAAGTGAATAGGGAAGCCTGAAATTATTGAAAACTTAAGGAAGAAAAGGCCCAAAGAAAGCTCAAAACTCTTCAAGAAGCCTCTAGTTCCTCTAAGACTAAATCAGAAGACTCAAAAATAGATGAAATAACATATCTTCTTAGAAACCTATCAAATGGGATTTCAAAGATTGAGACCCAACCTAGGAAAATACAACAAATAGTTACTAGACCCCAAAATCAAAATCAAGGTCAGCATAAAAGAAATCCATCACTACAAATTCTTCAAAGACCTAGCAATGATCAACAGGTTCCTACTCCTCTATTGATAGATGACCAACAACCTGATGATAACACTATGAAAATTACTTAAGATATTAATAGTATGGATTCTTCTTCCAACCAAACAACCATCATTCCTATCTCACAACAAAATTAGGTTTAAGAAGATCAGGAAGTTTCACAAGTCTCTAAATATCATGTTTTTTTCTGAATTTTTAATTGCAGAATTAAATAAGAGATATGATCTTAGGCCTAGGCCTAGTCCTGGGAGACCTCTGAAGGAAACTCCAGTAATTAAACCACATACCAAAACTGTTGAAGCTCAAACCACTCTTATTCAGCCATTAGATCAGTCAATTGATACTACCCAGGCTGGTAAAAACATTTTGACTGTATTTAATGTTGAAAAATAATTAGAGAGGGTTAAGATCCCAATTCCACTGTCAGAACTTTCTAAAAACCATGGTTACAAAATCCAAGTCACTAAATGGATTCAAAATTGTAGGTTTTAACACCGTATAGAAACTACCTGCATACGAATTCTAAAACACAGAAAATAAACAATGCAAGTGCATAACACATAAAACACATATACATAGATATTTTCCCCTGGATCCCAAAACCGATACTACCAGCATGATTTTTCATTATGTTCCTTTCAATGTTACAATACATATTTATACATGTCAAAGCATTCAATACCATGGGCCGAAAACCATCATGTCCAAAACCATGGACCAAAAACCATCGCATGCAAAAACATGTGTGAAAATCATGGACAAAATCATAGGTGGGTCCGCCCAACCTAACACAAGTTCCAAAACCAAAATTTTCCGGGGCACTACCCTGGAAACCATAGAGTGAGGTTACTTGCACCCCTCAAACCCCCTGTGACCACCCCACTACACAATCGACGCAACGAAGGGGGGGCTTCGCCTCCCCTCTAACCCCCCAGTTAACTATGTGGGCTAGTCATGGAAAGAATATAACATAACCCAACATTCTCCCACTTGTTGTTTTCTTTTGACAGGGGGCCACAAGAGAACTTAGTCATTTATCCAGCCCTAAAATGCCCATTGTTTCTCTACAACAAGAGAACTTCTCAGAGCTCACAGATTTTTTCAATGCATCTGCAGTATTCTTCAAAGTGTCCTCCTTTACCAGCAACACCTTTTTGTCTTCTATCATATCACTTACAAAGTGATACTGAACATCAATGTTCTTTGTCTTTGAATGATATGCAGGGTTCTTTACCAAAAAAACTGCACTTTGGCTGTCACAATCTATCCTTATAGCTCCCTACACTAACCCCATACTTGAACACAATCTCTACAACCAAACTACTTCCTTGTTTGCATGAGTGGCTACCATGTATTCTGCCTCTGTAGTTGATAGTGCCACTACAGATTGTTTCTTACTCATCTAATTGACTGCACCTCCAAATAGCTTAAACACATACCCACTTGTACATATTCTCCGATCTAGATCTCCAGCCCAGTCTGCATCAATAAAGCCATGAATATCCAATACTCTATCCAATCCTAGTCTTCCTTGGTAGCACAAACCATAATCACTAGTGCCACGCAAATACCTAAAAACCTGCTTCACTGCTGTCCAATGCTCCTTTCCTGGTTTTGACATAAACCTGCTCAATACTCCCACTGCATGTGTAATGTCTGGTCTAGTACAGACCATTGCATACATCAAGTTACCGACTGCACTTGCATATGGGACATGGGACACGTCCTCTTCCTCTTCTTGTGTCTTTGGACACTATTCAATAGATAACTTTACACCTACAAGAATAGGAACCTTCACCGGTTTACTATCCTGCATATTAAATCTATGCAATATTGTCTCGACATATTTCCTCTGGTTTAACCAAAGCATCTTCTTTTCCTGATCTCTTTTAATTTGCATGCCCAAAATATAGTTTTCAGCAACAAGATCTTTCATGTCGAATTTGGAGGACAATTGGGTCTTCAAATCCTGGATAATTTTTTTGTCATTTCCAACCACCAACATATCATCCACATACAAGATCAAATAAATAACGCGGTCACCAATTAATTTAAGATACACACAGTGATCTGCTTTGCTTCTGGTGAAGCCATCTCCCCGTATAAATGTGTCAAATTTTTTATTACACATCCTTGGTGACTGTTGTAACCCATATAGGGACTTCTTTAAATTGCATACTAGTTATTTCTTACCCTTCACCATAAAGTCTTTAGGTTTCTTCATGTAGATTTCCTCTTCCAAATCCCTATGAAGAAATGTTGTCTTCACATCCATCTATTTTACCTCAAAAACAAAAGAAGAAGCAACAGATAAAAGTAATCTAATAGAAGCTACCTTGGAAACAAGAGAAAAAATATCACCAAAATCAATTTCCGGCACTTGGGAATGACCTTCTGCTACCAACCGAGCTTTGTATTTCTCCACCTTTCCTTCTACATTTGTCTTCTTCTTGAACACCCATTTTTTGCCAACGAGTTTCCTTCTAGCCGGCAACTCCACCAGATCCCAAGCCTCATTTTTGAGCAAAGATGCCATTTCATCAACCATGGCCTCTTTCTAGAGTTTTCCATCCTCTAAATCTACTACTTCCTTCATAGTTCTAGGATCATCATCAATAATAGATAAATAAAAATTTGAATAGAAAGCAGATGGACTATACCTTTATGGTTGCCTTCTCTCTCGAACTGATCTTCTCACACCCGGAGTTTGTGGCTCTTCATCTTCTAATTCCTCCTCTATTGTAGAGTCTGATTCTTCCTCCTTTAGATCAAACTCTATCTTCTCAGTTTCATTTGGTTGGACTTCATGTCTAATAACATCTTTCACCTTTCTGAACAGCACATATTGGCTATACACAACCTTCCTTGATACTGGGTTCCAAAGCTTATAACCCTTTAAACCATCCTTATACCCAATAAAGATGCATTTTTCAGATTTACTATCCAACTTGGTTCATTTCTCCTTTGGAACATGTACATATGCATCACATCCAAATATCCTCAGATGTGAAAGAGAGGGTTTCTTACCATTCCATACCTCTTGTGGAGTCTTATCCTCCAACACTGATGAAGGTGATCTATTGACCAGCTAACATGTTGTCTCCACCACCTCTACCTATAATTCCTGTCCTAACCCAGCACCACTAAGCATGCTTCTTGCCATTTCCATTAACGTCCTGTTCATTCTTTCTGCAACTCCATTTTGTTGAGGTGTATATGGAGTAGTCTTTTGCCGTGCTATACCAAACTTCTTATAGAATTCTTTAAATTCCTTACTGCAAAACTCTCGAACATTATCTGTCCTCAACACCTTTATCTTCTTCTCTGTTCGGTTTCCACCAGAGCCTTAAATCCTTTAAACTTGTCAAAGATCTCAGATTTCTTCTTAAGGAAATATATCCATGTATTCCTTGAGAAGTCATCTATAAAGGATACATAGTACATAGACTTACCTAGTGATGGAACCTTCATAGGTCCAAACACATCACTATGCACAAGCTCTAATATTTGTTTTTCCCTCTTACCACCAGAGGGGAAACTCACCCAATTATGCTTTCCATATACACAATTTTCATAGAAATCAAAATCTAGAGAGCTATTACTCATACGTTCTACCATACCTTTACCATGAAGTATTCAAAGACCCTTCTCTCCAATATGTCCAAGCCTTTGATGCCACAGCATGGTCTTCTCTCCAGAGACCACCAGATTTTATGCTCCACTCTCAGGAAACATAGAAATGTTGCGCCCATCAACAACAGTGCTACCTTGCAGCTTGTACAGAGTTCCAATCTGAACTCCCTGCATCAATACTAGTGCTCCCCAAACCATCTTGCAGGTATCCTTCTTGACCACTGTTTTTAACCTGCATCATCTAGCTTGCTTACAAAAATCATATTTCTAGCTAATGCAGGAATATGCAGAACATCCGGAAGTGTTCTAACCCTTCCACCTTACAACTTCAACTTTACTTTTCCGCGACCAACGATTCTACCCTTCCTGTCATCCTCCAAGAAGACATCACCACCATTATATTTCTCATATTCACAGAACCACTCTCTATGGGGAGTGAAGTGAAAGGATTCACCTAAGTCAATCAACCATGCCTCATGATCTACATGTGTACTTGAAGAAGCCAAGTACACATCCCCACCTTCCTCTGAGGTGGTTTACCTCTGTAGAAGGAGCATCATCAGATGCCTTTCCTTTATTAGGAGCTTTAGATTTAGAGTCCCTTTTGTAGTGCCCTTCCTTTCCGCATTTCTAGCACACCACCTTTACAGGTTTTACTGGAGATTTAAATCTCCCTCTAAATTTAGATCTCCCACTCGATGACTTACTCTTTTTTTCTGTTCCGGGACCATCCTCATATAGACAAGGCATCACCATTCTGGCTCTCCATATTTTTCCATCTCATCTCCTCTTTCAGCAAGGATGAGACTATTTCATCAAACTGTAAGGCAATTGCATTGCTACTATTAGAGTCGGTCTTTACAGCCCTCCGTCAGAGATCATTTCTCTTTATTGCATTTCATTTTTAGGTGTCTCGCTCATTTCACTCAGTTGCATTCCGCTAGGGGCATGCCATAATTTGACGGAAGGGTTTGTTCATTCATCACCCTTCATGCTTTGCACTGCTGGCTCAGGTCTGTCCATCAAAATCAATTTTTTTGAGTCACTTACAGCCCTCTTTTAGTCTTTTGATTAGCAAGAGTCATTTAAGTCACTAGGTCTAGGGTTTTGCAAGTTGTGTCTTCAAGATGTCCAATAAAGCCAGTAGGCAAGAGGGAGATTCTTAACAAGTTCTCATTTAAAAGATTTTCATCGTCATATGCATGGATCATGATTGTTCTTCAAAACTCTGTTTTGAAGAAAAGTCGACCTTTCGTTTTTTGTAATAATTTTCAAAAAAATTTCAGTTCTTGAATTATTCAGGCGTAGCCCTAGTCTTCCTTGGTCAAAACATGCCACTGTCCCTGCAAAAAATTGCTAACAAATTCATCATTCTAACCAAAAATCAAAGGGGAAACAAAAAGACAGAGTTGTATCAATTGTGAAAAAGTGCCAATTTCAAAACATTACAAAAGTGGGTTATGAAGAACCAAAAATCAAATCCATCTCTCCATGCCTTTATAAAGACAATTCAATGAGGATTAATGTCATTTTGCATTCCAAGATCAAAGAGAAGCCATTCAAAGTGATTTGGTTGAGTTAGTGCGCCATTTGAGTGAAGTTGGAGGAGATTAGTTCAGCGCAGCGCACAGAGCAGGTGGCGCGGCGCACTGAAAGAGTGCGGTGCACTGGGAGAAATTGTCCAGTGTAATTTTGAATGGGCACGGCACACTGGGATGGCATGACGCGTTGGCTAAGCTGCGCGGCACACTCAGCTGACTGGCCCGAAAATTGCCATAACGACCTCCAAACGCCAAAATCGTGCCATTTTCTTCTGAATTCAAGTAGGTTGAGCTCCTCCTTCATTGCTCACACCTTCAAGTTCATGGTGTATGTTATGGTTGATGTGTTGAGCTTCTAAATAAATGATCAAACCCTATCATTTTGAATACCTTACATACAAGCTGCTACCTAGGGTTTCAAACTTGTTTGCCATCAAGGTTACTATTTTCCATTATTTCTTTTATCCTTGATTCCCTTTGTTCCGTGACTCCATTGTTCCCCATCCCCTAAAATTACTAAACCCCTATCCCAAATTCCCTTTCCCAAACTTTTAAATGTGAAAAACCCTAAACCCTATTCCCACACCTAAGTCCTAAACCCCCTCACATATTTCCCAAACACATCTCTCCCAATAATTCCTAATCCCTTGATATTATTTCCCCTTCCTAACAGTCCCCGTTTCATTTTTTTCCCCTTTGGTGGAAAAGTTTGCACACATCACTAAAAGAGCAGTCCAAACAGTTTTCATACACCAACACCTTTTTCTCCAAGGTAGTTTAAAAAACAGCAGTCATGGCATCTGAGCATTCATCTGATTATGAAGTGGAAACCCAAAGTGGCTCTCCCATGGAAGAACATGCACCCCGGAGGCCTCATAGACGAGGTAGACATGTCAGAGAAGAACCAACCACCCTTATAGAATTTTAGGCCTACCCTCTTGCCGTCTCTTATTTCCAATTTCATTCATGTTATGAATTTTGTGAAAAGGTTGTTGCTGTTCAATTTCATCATGAGTTGGCTCGTCTATTCGTACTGCATTTACATGGAGATCAGGTTACTTTGGCTTGTGTCACCTTCACACTTACACCAGAATCTATCTCACTGGCCATCGGCATGCCTAACGTTGGAGAAACATGGAATAAGAAGCAGAAGATTGACCAGCAACATTATGAGCCATATATTAAACCTGGTTTCTTGAGGCAGCTCAAGAGAGTGTTCCCGTTCCGGTATCTCAAAGATGAATATGCTCCATTAATGAAATTAATCATGAAGTATTTCAGTTGTGAAGGTCGCTTCTCCTGAGTATATGCTTATCACATCAGGTTGCTCATGCATTTCACCCGGGTAAGGATGATGAACATTCCTTTTTTCATATGCCAGAACATAGAGAGGATGACCGCCGTTGTGCAGCACAAGACCCCTGAACAGCAGTTCAATAGCATTTTCCATTTTTCTCTCATCAAGATTTTGGTGGTTCATCAGCTTGGATTACAGGGTATCACTTGGGATGATTTCATCTCTCGTGATTTTTTCAGAGCTCCGCAGGGACCTTCAAAGGTTGGGCATGAGACTGGGAGACCTTCTCATCAGCAAGAAGGCCATGATCCACACACTGCTACTATACCGGTCTTCATTACATATCAGAAGGGCACGAGGCAGTTATTTGCCACTGCAAAGCAAGTGTTATCTCCACCTAGAGTGGAAGGGGCCTCGCTTCCGACATCAGTACCACAGGTACAAGACCAAGGCAAGAAGCCAATGCATGATGAGGGGCCTTCAGGTGAATGAGAGATCGACTTCATTCTCATTCATGATGATGACACAGATATGGGCCTGGAAGTGCCAAACTTAGAGAGATCATTCAGGAACAGCAGACAGAGATCAAAGCCTTGTCTCTCAAATTGGAGAGGGCTAAGTGGATTATCAGATACTTGGAGCAGAGGAATAAATAGGTCGAAGACCAATAGGAGATCATGGAGTTGCGGAACATCCGCGAGAATTGTCGAGTTGCCCAACAGAGGAGGATTGAGCTCACTCCTTTGGAGCAAGAGATTAATGATGACTGAGAGTCTTGGCTCGAGCAAATCAACATCCACTTGGAGAGGCTACTGGAAAAGGCCGACAAGGACAAAGAATTATTGAGGCATATGGTTTTCCATTACAGGGCACACAATATGAGTTCCAAGGCTCAGATAAGGAATTTGAAGGCAAGATTGAGGAAGGCAATAAAGAAGAAAAAGATGCAAAAGGAGCATGATCACCTTCGGATATTGGACGAATCCTCTTTAGCCCAACATGACACTTGATAAAGAAGCTCCAGCCCAAATTTCAAGAAATTTGGGGAATTTTTGGTATTTTGACAAATTTTGGCACTAAAAATAGAGTTTTTCTAGGGAGCTCCAAATGGAAAAAAGTTTGTATTTCTAGATTTGGCATGAAAAAGCATGACTATTGGTGCATTTCCAAGAAGTTCGGGCAAATTTTGAGTCCCCAAAAGGTCAAAAAACAGTCAAACAATGACCTCACTGCCCCTATTTTGACACACAGGAAGCAGTCTTGGGAGATTGTAGTTTTGGAGGGGCAAATGGACACCAAATTGAAAAATTCCACTTGGGTTGGAAAGTAGACAGGCAGGGATTTCCAACAAGATATCTTGGGCTCAATTTGGACTTCAGTAAGTGCCTCAAAGTCAGCCTCAAAGTGGCACGATGCATACAGATTTTGGCACGGCGCACAGAGGATTTTTGCCCAATTTTTCACCTTCCAGCTCAGAAATTCGGCCAGTTTGACTAGTTTTCATTCTAGATGTAATTTTTGACCCAGCTTGATGTAATTGGATAAACATGATGTAATTTTCGCACATATTTACTTGTTCTAGATGGTTCATTCACTAAAAAGTGAAAATTAAATGAATGAATCAGTTTCCTAACATATAGAGGCAAGTTGTTTTAACTGCCTAGATTTTAGTTCCTTGTTTAGAATTGGTTGAAACAGATCCTAGAATGATGAGCTCGACCCCTAGAGGCATGGGAATGGGTTGAGCTAGTCTATATCATGTACTCTTTCAGTCATTTTCAGGGTTGGACACTTGGGATTGCTTTGGCATACTATTGTACATATTTTCTCTGTATTTTTGGCTAAGGAAAGACCAGGGTTTTGCAGCACTGTTTGGGATCCATGTGGCTTTATGTTTTGATGGTGTGCTTCTCTCATTAATTGTAATTTTTTATGTGTATCATTTTACTTACTATCATCTTCTGCAATTGAACAAATGAAGTGATTAAGGTAGAATCCATTGATTGTCATGCTCTGCATTTAAATTTGTTTGATTTTCCATGTTTTCATCTGTTTAAGGAGAATCATTGAAACTTTCTTGCTCTCCTTAGCTCCTCACCAGTCTGATCTACCCATCCATTCCCTTTAAAAGCATCAAGATGATCGCCTTCCTTGCCCCAATCAGACCTCTGCAAAAACTGTGCCTCATCCCCAAGCCCAGATTTGCCTTTCCCTATTCCAACACAAAAACTACTAAAAACTCAAATCAAACCCTTGTACTTCATATCTAGCCTAACATTAGCTTTTATTTAAGTCATCTCGAGCCCCATCGATTATCTTTGCCGAGTTTGACCCGGAGAGAGCCCTCTCCTATCCTTGTAGGGCTAGCTACGAGGCTGAGCGTAGTATGATGTTATCTTGAATCTCGCCTTCCTTCAGCCTAAGGCAGATTTGAGCCCTAACATAGTGGCGACTCCGCTGGGGAAGAAATTGATTGTGTGTTAGTATTCTTCGTTTTGAAACTACAGACGAAGTCTAAAGATTAGCCAGGTAGCCTTCGAAACGCTTTTGCTTTGCATTAGCGCAAGTAAATAAACGCTACTTCAGTCAATCTCCAGTATAGTCTCATTAACGGGAAATCTAACTGGAAAAAACCCCAGTACATTTGATGATTCTAAGCTATGGGTGATAAGCTTAGGATTTGATAGGCTGAGAAAGTTCTTTATGTCCTTTTGATTGTTTGAAAATACCACACTGGCTCCAAGGAGATATACCAGATCTAATCCTGATCGAGATCTGCCTCCTGTCTACGAAAATCCCAATTTGATTCCAAGACTTCTTCGTCAAGAGAGCTCAGTGATTCCCTTGTTTAAATCCTATTCATGTCCTGCACTTTTTGAGTACCTTGAAGAACTTAACTTTGATGAGCAGTTTGAAATATCATTGTTTGAAACCAAATTTGAAACTGTTGTTGAGTCTACTGTCCCCAATCCTCACTTTCTTGTAGATATCGAAACTGAAAGGGCTAATCGGTCAATTGATGATTATATTTTGACACAGCTTCAAACTTCAATTGTGGCTTCAAACCTCATTGATTTCTTAGAAACTACAGCTGCGACTCTTGGACCTTCTGCAATTGCATCTAGCTCAAGGATTCCCACTGAACCACCCTTCATTCCCACTATCCCTGTGCAGCCTATTGTCTCATATCATAGATCTACAGTGAGCTCTTCTTCTACATCCAAAATTACGTCCCCTCCGCACACTCCTCCTCATTCACCTCACACATCGGCTGCACCAACTCCCCCAACATCTCCAAGGCCGATTGCAAATCCACCAAGAGCGATGGTTGCTCGTTTTGCTCCTCTTGCACTGCTTTAAGTGTTGGATGACATGCCTGCAGATTATCAAAGTAAGATTCCATTATTTGATGGCACCCCTCAAAGTGGTCTCGCTCAGTAGCATGTGGACAAAATGTCAGATTTCTTTGAGCGGTATGAAATTGATGAAGAAAATGTAACAATGAGACTCTTTGTGCAAACTTTTGGCGGTGAGGTAAGAAAATGGTTCAGAGCTTTGGTAGCTAGGAGTATTCCTACATTAGAAGAGCTTCAAAAATAGTTTTTGGATTGTTGGGAGGTCATGAAGGATCGTCTTCAAATCACTTCTGAATATACCAAGATCCAGCGGAATGTTAGTGAGTCCGTGCAAGACTACTGTAATAGATTCAATATGGTTTACAATGCAATTCCTGATGATTTAAGACCTTCTAGAAAATTTGCTTTGCTTAAGTTCCTGGATGGTTTTGATCCTGATATGGCATATCAATTGCGAGAGAGAGATCCGCCTACCTTAGAAGAGATGCAGAAAATTGTTGTTAGTGTTGAATCAAATTTGAATGAGAAGAGAGCTAGATTGAAAGTCGAGAAGAGAGTTTCAATAAAGGAAGAAGCTCCTACATTAGATCACTCCACAAGGTAGAAAAAATGATTGAAAGACTAACACTTGATAAGCCTGAACCATAGATTCGGAATCCCAATTTCCGTGGCCAGCAGCAGCCACAATACAGGATCAAAAAATGTGAGAAGCGAGCACAAGAACCGACACCACAACAACAATAAGTAAAAACACCTCTTCAGTAGAATTTTGTTGTGCCTGAGTCTGGTGATGACGATAATGTAATAGGCGAAGAAAATTACTTCTTTAATCCTAATGGTATGCCCAGCTTTGTCACTGAAGATGATGAATATGCAAGAAGTTCAGCGGTGCAAGATGATGGAGATTTTATCTTGGCTAGTGACACAACTCTTAAAGAGGATTCAGATGAGTACCAGAGAGGTTATATGCATGCTTTGTCTGCCCAACAGTGTCAGTATTCACTTAGGAACAGAAATGTACCTATCAATCCAGTCCAGAAAAGAAAGGAGGTTCCAGCATCTAAAAATGAGCCAGTTGTTGCAGCAAAGAAAGGAAAAGAAATTGCTGATCCTACCACTAGCAAGTCTCCACCAGCACATGAAAAAGTAAACCAACCAGCTACACCAAAGCATAAAGTTGAAGGAAAAGATGTTCCAGCCAAAGAAGCATAAAAGATCTCAACTTTTAGTTTAGAGAATGAAATTTCTAAACTAAAGGTATCCATCCCCTTGACTGAATTAATGAGGAACAACAATTATAGAGGACAAGTCTCCAAAATTTTGAATTTTGACCCAATGTCTGATATGGTGAGTGTGGAGGATGATCAACCTGAATTGATATTTGGACCAGCTTTGAATGGTGAGTCTCCGAACAGCGATGTACCACCTTTTTACATCAGTTTGAGATTACATGAGTTTGTGTTACATAATGCCATGTTCAATTCCAACGCTTCTCATAATCTAATGCCGAAAGTTATTTGGAGAAGCTGGGTTTGGACATCACTAGGAAATACCATGATCTCTTTAAATTTGATTCAAGCAAAGTGAGATGTATCGAACTCATTAAGGACTTAGTGGTAAGTCTAGATCAAATTCCCGCAAATAATGTTTTGATGGATGTTGTTGTAGCAGACATTCCTCCTCGATTTGGTATGCTTCTTTCCAGGTCTTGGGGAGCGAAATTGAAAGGGACAATACAACTAGATTTCTCCTATGCAATGATTCCTGTGTTTGGCCAAATGAGAAAATTGTACCGGGAACAGAAAATGAAATATATGATTACCAGCAAGGAGAAACTGGTTAATCATCCCGTTAATTATGTACATACCGACCTAGAGTCTTTTGTTTTATATTCAGATAGTTTCAATGATATAGATAGTTAGTTAGTTGTAGCAGATGATATTCCAGATATAGCAGAGAATTTCAGAGAAAAGAAAGACATGAGCAGCGAAACAACATTGGGCAATCAGCTGAAGGTGATGGACAACAAACAGGAAAAACAAAGTTAGTAGATTTTCGGCACTTAGAAGAAGATGAAGATGGATTGTGGACCATGGATTTTGATGGCGCAGTGGGAAATGATGGTGCTGGAAACGGTATTTGGGTACGCAATCATTTTTCTCCCTCAAACACCTCGAAAAAAGTGCCTAGTAATGTGCGGGTATGTTCTTACAAGCTTGCTTTTGATTGTTCAAACAATGAGGCTGAGTACGAAGCTCTGATTGTTGGCCTAAAGATTCTAAAGAAACTCAATGCAAAGAGGATTGATGTATATGGCGACTCCGAATTGGTGATTAAGCAGGTTAAAGGAGAATATCAAGTGAAGCACCCTCGGATGCATGCTTACCGAAATGCTATCCTAGATGTCTTGAAATTTTTTTTAGATTACATCATTACATGTTTGCCTCGTGCTCAAAATGGTATTGCAGATGCACTTGCTAAGGCAGCAAGAAATTTGAAGATTCCAATGAACTCAAGCAACAAGTTCGAAATCCATGTGAAGCATCGTCCAACCGTCCCAGACAATCAGCGATATTGGCAAGTTTTCCAAGATGATGAGGAGATTAATGATTTTCTGCAAAACAAAGGCAAGTTCAAAGACACTTCAATTGATGTAGAATATGATGATGGTGAAGATAATGTACAAGTTAATCAAATGGAAGTATTACAGCTCAAGGATAATATTATTCCTAAAGGCTTGATCCCTTTAGAAGAACTCTTTGATAATGATGATGTAGCCCGCAAGCCAACAGAGAAAGGAGTCGAAGAGGTGAATCTTGGGACAGCTGAAAATCCAAAAATGGTGAAACTATCTAAAGCATTGCCACCAAAGGTAAAGGCCCAATATATCAATTTGTTGTCATCATTTGCAGATGTGTTTGCTTGGGACTATTCCGACTTGAAGACATATGATACCAATATAATTCAGCATACTATTCCTATTAAGCCTAGTCAAAAACCTTTCAGACAAAAGCTAAGAAGGCTTAATCCAAAACTGTTGCCATCCATTGAAAAGGAGATAACAGGTTGTATAAATCATGAATCATTGTTCCCATCATATTTTCAGATTGGATCTCTAACTTGGTGCCCATACGCAAAAGATAGGTGAGATTCGCTTGTGCATTGATTTTAGGAATCTCAACAAAGTTTCATTAAAGGAAAATTATCCATTGCCAAAAATGGTTCATATACTTCAGCGAGTAGTTGGAGCATCTAGGATGTCACTACTCGATGGTTATTCTGGATATAACCAAATTTTGGTCCACGAAGATGACCGAGACAAGACAGTGTTCACCACTCCGTGGGGAACTTTTCATTACACTAAAATGCCTTTTGGGTTGACGAATGTGGGTGCCACATTTCAGTGGGAAATGGACTTGGCTTTTGCAAATGAGAAGAATGTCTTTTTGGTTGTGTACCTTGATGATCTGACTGTGTTTTCCAAATCAGATGACGAACACATGTATCATTTGAAGATTGTCTTTCAAAAGTGCAGAAAATATGGTGTATCACTGAATCCAAAGAAGAGCTTGTTTGCCATGGATGAGGGAAAACTACTTGGGTACATCATATCAAAATATGGCATTTGTATTGATCCAGCACGTGTGAAAGTGATTCAGCACATTGACTTGCACCGCAATAAGAAGGAGATTCAATCCTTTAATGGTAAGATGAATTTTCTGCACCGCTTTGTTCATAATCTTGCTGAACACCTAAGAGAAATTACAAACATGCTTAAGAAGGACAACGAAGTGACATGGACAAAAGAGGCTGTAAAATCTTTCAACTTAGTCAAATTAGCTCTTTCTTCAGCTCCGATTCTAATCAACCCGGACTACACTCAGGATTTTATATTGTTTTCTTTTGCTTCGGAGCATACAATGGTAGCTGTATTAATTCAAAAGAGAGACGAATATGAAAGACCAATCGCCTTTTTCAGCCGGACTATAAGAGACGCAGCTCTAAAGTACATCATTGAAAAGCAAGCTCTTGCACTTGTGAAGGCATTGAAATATTTTCGGGTATATATTTTGCATTCTCATACTATGGCTTATGTTCCTAATGTTGTTGTCAAGGATGTTTTAGTGCAGACCAATCCGGAAGGAAGACAAGGCAAGTGGATTGCAACTTTGTTGGAGTACGATATGGAGATAAAGCCCACTAAACTTGTTAAAGGACAAGGATTGGCAAAGTTAATGGCTGAATCAAACTTGCATGCCTTAGACATAAATATGATCGCTGCTATGTCCGATGAGAATGAGGACGGTTCATCAATTTAGGTATCTGAAATGTTTGTTCTTTCTCCATGGTATTCAGATATCATATATGTGATGCAAAATTTATCACCACCACCCCGTATGACTCGAAACAAAAGTAGAACTCTCAAATTGAAGGCTGCAAAGTTTTGTATTTTAAATTCTGCACTTTATTGGAAAGATCTCGATGGTGTTTTGTTGAATTGTTTGGTGGAAGGCGAAGCGCAACAAGTCATGGAGGATTTTCATAAAGGAGATTGTGGCGGTCACCTCTTTTGGAAAACAACGGCAAAAAAATTTCTTCATGCATGATACTATTGGCCAACACTGTTTGCTGATGTATATAAGGTTGTTAAGAGCTGTCATAAATGTCAGATTTTTGAAGGAAGGCAGAAATTACAGCCTTTGCCGCTTAAGCCCATTGAGGTGAGTGCCCTGTTTCAGCAGTGGGGGTTGGATTTCATTGGTGAAACTTATCCAAATTCTTCAGGTTAGCATCAATGGATTCTCACAGCAACAGATTATTTCACGAAATGGATCAAAGCAATTCCCACTAGACAAGCAATGGATGCGGTAATTATTTCATTCCTTTAGAATAACATCTTGTCTCATTTTGGTTGCTCAAATAAATTAATCACTGACAACGCAGCGGCTTTCTAATCAAAGAGGATGATTGAGTTTTGTAACAAGTATAGAATCATTTTGGGTAACTCAACCACCTATCATCCAAAGGCGATGGTTTGGCGGAGTCTTCTAATAATCTTTAGTCAACATCATCAAGAAGCTGCTAGAAATTAACAAGAAGAGTTGGCATAAGAAGTTGGTCAATGCACTTTGGGTAGATCGGGTCAGCCAAAATAAATCCATTGGTATGTCTCCCTTTGAGCTTGTTTATGGAGTTGATACAGTGTTTCCTACCTCCCTAGCAGCTCCGATAGTCAAACTTCTTTAGGAGGCCGGCAGTGAGGATGATCCTATTCAGCGAAGATTAAATCAAATGGTCCATTTGCAGCAAATAAGACAAGAAGTGTTCCAAAATACATCCAAGTTGCAAGAGAAGATTAAGAAAATGTATGACAGAAAAGCGAAGGTGGACAAATTCCAATTGGAGGAAGTGGTGCTGAAATGGGATGCAAGGAATGAGAAAAAGGGTAAGCTCGAAAATCTATGGAAAGGTCCTTTCAAAATTGTTGCATACCGTGGTCAGAATACTTTTCTTTTGAAGGAGATGAACGGAGAAGAATGTCCTGGAGGGCCGGTCAATGGTCAGCTGCTCAAGAGGTATCATTCTGAGTTGTTTCCTGTTGTCTACATTGCCATTGTATATACCAGTTTAATTTCAGTTCAATTGCAAGAGTGTGATGTGTCCTTTATTCAGTCTAGGGCCCGAAGTGAAGGCTATAATTCTGAAGAAAGGTTTCAGTTTGAATTTTAGTTTGTCGAGTCAAGCGTTGGTCATTTTGGTTGCATCATTCAGTCGAATTGAGTCAAGTTTTCAGTCAATAAATAAGTCAAGAGGCTTGTGTCGAATTGTGAAAATAATGGACTCCATAGCCCAATGGATGAAGGCACTGTCTATCTCTCCCAGAGATCTTCCGTTCTTGGCACCTCCAAGGAGCTACCATCCCCATTGGAGCCAATGTTAGAGTCGGTCTTTACAACGCTTCGTCAGAGATCATTTCTCTTTATTGCATTTCATTTTTAGGTGTCTCACTCGTTTCACTCAGTTGCATTCTGCTAGGGGCATGCCATAATTTGACGGAAGGGTTTGGTCATTCATCACCCTTCATGCTTTACACTGCTGGCTCAGGTCTGTCCATCAAAATCAAGTTTTTTGAGTCACTTATAGCCCTGTTTTAGTCTTTTGATTAGCAAGAGTCATTTTAGTCACTAGGTCTAGGGTTTCGCAAGTGTCTTCAAGATGTCCAATAAAGCCAGCATGCAAGAGGCAAATTCCTAATAATTTCTCATTTCAAAGATTTTCATCGTCATATGGATGAATCAAGATTGTTCTTCAAAACTCCGTTTTGAAGAAAAGTCGACCTTTCATTTTTTGTAATAATTTTCAGAAAAATTTCAGTTCTTGAATTCTTCAGGCACAGCCCTAGTCTTCCTTGGTCAAAACATGCCACAGTCCCTGCAAAAAATTACCAAGAAATTCATCATTCTAACCAAAAATCAAAGGGGAAACAAAAAGATAAAGTTGTATCAATTGTGAAAAAGTTCCAATTTCAAAACATTACAAAAGTGGGTTATGAAAAACCAAAAATCAAATCCATCTCTCCATGCCTTTATAAAGGCAATTCAATGAGGATTTATGTCATTTTGCATTCCAAGATCAAAGAGAAGCCATTCAAAGTGATTTGGTTGAGTTAGTGCACCATTTGAGTGAAGTTGGAGGAGGTTTGTTCGGTGCGGTGCACTGAAGGAGTGCGGCACACTGGGAGAAATTGTCCAGTGTAATTCTGAATGGGCACGGTGCACTAGGATGGTGCGGCGCGTTGGGTAAGCTACACGACGCACTCAGCTGTCTGGCTCGAAAATTGCCATAACAGCCTCCAAACACCAAAATCGTGCCATTTTCTTTTGAATTCAAGTAGGTTGAGCTCTTCCTTCGTTGTTCACACCTTCAAGTTCATGGTGTATGTTATGGTTGATGTGTTGAGCTTCTAAATAAACGATCAAACCCTATCATTTTGAATACCTTACATACAAGCTGTTGCCTAGGGTTTCAAACTTGTTTTCCATCAAGGTTACTATTTTCCATTATTTCTTTTATCCTTGATTCCCTTTGTTCTGTGACTCCATTGTTCCCCATCCCCTAAAATTACTAAACCCCTATCCCAAATTCCCTTTCCCAAACTTTTAAATGTGAAAAACCCTAAACCTTATTCCCACACCTAAGTCCTAAACCCCCTCCCATATTTCCCAAACACATCTCTCCCAATAATTCCTAATCCCTTGATATTATTTCCCCTTCCTAACAGTCCCCGTTTCATTTGTTTCCCCTTTGGTGGCAGAGTTTGCACACATCACTAAAAGAGTAGTCCAAACAGTTTTCATACACCAACAGCTTTTTCTCCAAGGCAGTTTGAAAAACAGCAGTCATGACATCTGAGCACTCATCTGATTATGAAGTGGAAACCGAAACCCAAAGGGACTCTCCCATGGAAGAACATGCACCCCGGAGGCCTCATAGAGGAGGCAGAAATGTCAGAGAAGAACTGACCACCCTTATAGAATTGCAGGCCTACCCTCTTGCCGTCTCTTCTTTCCAGTTTCATTCATGTTATGAATTTTGTGAAAAGGTTGCTGTTGTTCAATTTCATCGTGAGTTGGCTCATCTATTCGGACTGCATTTACATGGAGATCAGGTTACTTTGGCTGGTGTCACCTTCACACTTACTCCAGAATCTATCTCATTGGCCATCGACATGCTTAACGTTGGAGAACCATGGAATAAGAAGAAAAAGATTGACTGGCAACATTATGAGCCATATATTAAACCTGATTTCTTAAGGCAGCTCAAGAGAGTGTTCCCGTTCCGGTATCTCAAAGATGAATATGCTCCATTAATGAAATTAATCATGAAGTATTTCAGTTGTGAAGGTCACTTCTCCTGAGTATATGCTTATCAAATCAAGTTGCTCATGCATTTCAACTGGGTAAGGATGATGAACATTCCTTTTTTCATATGTCGGAACATAGAGAGGATGACCGCCCTTGTGCAGCACAAGACCCTTGAACAGTAGTTCAATAGCATTTGCCATTTTTCTCTCATCAAGATTTTGGTGGTTCATTAGCTTGGATTATTGGGTATCACTTGGGATGATTTCATCTCTCGTGATTTTTTCAGAGCTCTGCAGGGACCTTCAGAGGTTGGGCATGAGATTGGGAGACCTTCTCATCAGCAAGACAGCCATGATCCACACACTGCTACTATACCGATCTTCATTACATATCAGAAGGGCACAAGGCAGTTATTTGTAGCTGCAAAGCGAGTGTTATCTCCACCTGGGGTAGAAGGGGCCTCACTTTCGACATCAGTACCATAGGTACAGGACCGAGGCAAGAAGCCAATGCATGATGAGGGGCCTTCAGGTGAACGAGAGACCAACTTCATTCTCATTCATGATGATGATACAGATATGGGCCCGAAAAGTGCCAAACTTAGAGAGATCATTCGGGAACAACAGACAGAGATCAAAGCCTTGTCTCTCAATTTGGAGAGGGATAAGTGGATTATCAGATAGTTGGAGTAGAGGAATAAATAGCTCGAAGACCAGCAGGAGATCATGGAGTTGAGAAACATCCGCGAGAATCACCGATCTGCCCAACAAAGGAGGATTGAGCTCACTCCTTTGGAGCAAGAGATTAATGATGACCGAGAGTCTTAGCTCGAGCGGATCAACATCCACCTCTAGAGACTACTAGAAAAGACCGACACGGACAAAGCATTATTGAGGCATATGGTTTTCCATTATAGGGCATGCAATATGAGTTCCAAGGCTCGGATAAGGAATTTGAAGGCAAGATTGAGGAAGGCAATAAAGAAGAAAAAGAGGCAAAAGGAGCATGATCGCCTTCGGATATTGGCCGAAGTGTCTTTAGCCCAGCATGACACTTGATGAAGAAGATCCATCCCAAATTTCAAGAAATTTTGGGCATTTTTGGTATTTTGACAAATTTTGGCACTAAAAACAGAGGTTTTCTCCCTGTGCGTCGCGCCATGTGGCGCGCGCTTTTCCTAGGGAGCTCCAAATGGAAAAACGTTTGTATTTATAGATTTGGCATGGAAAATCATGACTTCTGGTGCATGGCCAAGAAGTTTTGGCAAATTTTGAGTTCCCAAAAGGTCAAAAAACACTCAACAAATGACCTCACTACCCCTATTTTGACACACACAGAGCAGTGTTGGGAGATTGTAGTTTTGGAGGGGAAAATAGACACCAAATTGTTAAATTCCACTTGGGTTAGAAAGTAGACAGGCAGGGCTTTCCAACAAGCTATCTTGGGCTCAATTTGGACTTCAGAAAGTGCCTCAAACTCAGCCTCAAAGTGGCACGACACATACAAGATTTGGTGCGGCGCAAAGAGGAGTTTTGCCCAATTTTTCACCTTCTAGCTCAGAAATTCGGCCAGTTTGACTAGTTTTGCTTCTAGATGTAATTTTTGACTCAGCTTGATGTAATTGGATAAACATGATGTAATTTTCGCACATATTTACTTGTTCTAGATGATTCATTCACTAAAAAGTGAAAATTAAATGAATGAATCAGTTTCCTAACATATAGAGGCAAGTTGTTTTGACTGCCTAGATTTTAGTTCCTTGTTTAGAATTGGTTGAAACAACTCCTAGAATGATGAGATCGACCCCTAGAGGCATGGGAATGGGTTGAGCTAGTATATATCATGTACTCTTTCAGTCATTTTCAGGGTTGGACACTTGGGATTGCTTTGGCATACTATTGTACATATTTTCTCTGCATTTTTGGCTAAGGAAAGACTAGGGTTTTGCCCCAATCATACCTCTGCAAAAAACTTTGCCTCATCCCCAAGCCCAGATTTGCCTTTCCTTATTCCAACACAAAAACTCCTAAAAACTCAAATCAAACCCTTGTACTTCATATCTAGCCTAACATTAGCTTTTATTTCAGTCGTCTCGAGCCCCATCGATTATCTTTACCGAGTTTGACCCCAAGAGAGCCCTCTCCTGTCCTCGTAGGGCTAGCTACGAGGCTTAGCATGGTATGATGTTATCTTGAATCCCGCCTTCCTTCAGCCTAAGGCAGATTTGAGCCCTAACAGCTACCTATTGCAATAACCATACTATCCCACGAATCTGGTAGAGAACACAACAAACTGATGCACTTATCTTCATTTAAAATTTTAATATCAATAGATGCTAACTGACTTACCACAATATTAAATGTGTTCAGATGCTCTGTCACCGAGTCTCCATCTTTCATCCTTAGGTTATACAGCATTTTTCGCAGGAACAGTTTATTCACTAGAGACTTAGATTGGTACAAAGTCCCTAACTTGTCTCACAAAGCCTTCACTGTAGCTTTCCCTGATACATTCAACAATACTGAATCTGAGACACACAATCATATTATGCTCTTTGCCTTCCGATCCAATTTCTTCCATTCTTCATTGGACACTCCCATTGGTTTAGTACTCGTATATATCGCAATCCACTGATCGTTATCCACCAATAGATCCTCCATCTTGAGTTTCCACAACTCAAAACTCTGACCATTAAATTTCTTGATCTCTATGTTTCCACTGCTCGCCATCGTCTTTCACCACCAGAAACGATCTTATAGATCTCCCACTGAACGAGGTCTACCACAGGCCCGAGCGAAACCCCTCAACAACAAGGGCGTCCCCTTGAAACCAAAATAGCTCTGATACCAAATGTAGGTTTTAACCTCGTACAGAAATTACCTGCATACGAATTCTAAAACACAAAAAATAAACAATGCGAGAGCATAACACATAAAACACAGATACAGAGATTTTCCCATGCATCCCAAAACCAGGACTACTAGCTTGATTTTTCATTATGTTCCTTTCAATATTACAATACACATTTATACATTCCAAAGCATCTAATACCATGGACTGAAAACCATCACGTCCAAAACCATGGACCGAAAACCATCGCTTCCAAAAACATGTGCGAAAATCATGCACAAAACCATAGGTGGGTCCGCCCAACCTAACACAGGTTCCAAAACCAAAATTTTCCGGGGCGCTGTCCCGGACCCCATAGAGTGGGGTTGCCTACATCCCTCAAACCCCCTATGACTCCCCTCGCTACGCAATCGGCACAATGAAGGGGGGGCTCTACCTCCCTTCTGACCCCCTGGTTAACTACGTGGGCTAGTCGTGGAAAGAATATAACACAACCCAACAAAAATACATCGGTTGATGCGGAAGGTGATGTCATAAGTCTACAAGATGAAAAAACAGTAGGAATTTTTGGCCCTAGTTCAGACATGATAGATGAGATAGTGCCTCCTTTCTATGTAACTCTTAAAACAAATGATTCCATGTTATACAATTGTATGCTTGATTCAGGAGCATCACACAATCTTATGCCAAAATCTATCATGGACCATTTTAAACTCGACATCACTAAATCCTACCATGATCTATACACCTTTGATTCTAAAATAGTGCCCTGTTTAGGATTGATCAAGGATTTAGTGGTTACCCTTGCCCAAATTCCAGTGAAAAATGTAGTGCTTGATATTGTTGTTACAGATATCCCTCCCAAGTTTGGAATGCTCCTTTCTAGGTCTTGTTGTGCCAAATTAGGGGGAACTCTATAGATGGACATGTCATATGCTACTATTCGTATTTATGGAGGAGAGAATTTAAGATTATATAGAGAGGTAAGATTTATACATACTATTTGTAAAACTTACTAGCCAAGGAACCATCCAATTTATGTAATAGATCAAGACTTTGTTTATTTTCAACTCACTTCAAAACAACAGAAAACTCAAGTCAAAATTGAAAAGGTAGTTGAAAGTTCTGAACCAAATCAAACCGAGATTTGGAAACTGTTCTTTGATGGCTCTTATACAAAAGATGGGGCAGGAGCTGGAGTAGTTTTAATTTCACCTGAAAAGGAAAATATAACCCAATCTTGTAAATTAGACTTCAAAGATACCAATAATGTTCCTGAATATGAAGCTTTCCTTTTAGGATTGCAATTGGCCAAAAGCTTGAAAGTTCAGAACTTAAGTGTTTTTACCGATTCTATACTTATTGTTAAGCAAGTAAAGAATGTTTGCCAGACCAAGCACCCTAGACTTAGGTCCTACTGAAATGAGGTATGGGAATATTCCTAGAGATCAGAATATTCACGCAGATGCCTTAGCTGTCTCTACTTCCTCTTTTAAAATTCCTGATCATACTGATGTACTCTATCAGATACAAGTCAAATATAGGCAGTCTATCCTAGATAATCCGAAACATTGGCAAATATTCGAAGATGATGAACAATTGAAATTGTTTCTACAAGTAATAGATGATTTTTCATTTTTTCAAATTGATGATGATAGAATTGAAATAAGTGAAAAGGCAGAAGGAAATGATACTTCATATTTTAAAGCCCAGATTGCTAATCACAACATTATTCAATTATCTAATATTTTTATTCCAAAGGGACTCATTCCTTTAGAAAAATTATTTGATCAAAATGATGTTTTCCAAAACCCATAGTCCATTTCTTCAGAAGATGACATGGAAGATATTAACATTGGAACTGATGAAGATATCAAAAACATTAAAATATGCGCATCTCTAGACCCAGAAATCAAAGCTCAATAGCTTAAGCTACTACAAATTTATAAGGACATTTTTGCCTAGACTTACGCTAATTTAAAGACCTATGATACATTGTTAATACAACACAAGATTCCTCTCAAGCCAAAAGTGAAACCGTATCAACAGAAACTTAGAAGAATAAATCCAGCTATTCTACCAACTGTAGAAAGAGAGATTAAGAAAAAGATAGATGCTCAGATCATCCTCATCTTAGATATTCTAATTGGGTTGCAAATCTAGTTCCTGTTAGAAAGAAAACTGGAGAAATAAGACTCTGTGTGGATTTTAGAAATATGAATAAGGCATCATTAAAAGATAATTATCCTTTGCCCAAAATGGACCAGTTGCTTCAAATGGTTTCAGGAGCACAAATACTTTCTATGCTTGATGGTTTTTCAGGCTACAATCAGGTAAATGTTGGTACAATAGACAGAGAGAAGACAACCCTTACTACACCCTGGGGTACATTCATGTATGCTAGGATGCCATTTGGCTTAACAAATGCTGGAGCGACATTTCAAAGAGCTATGGACATAGCTCTTATGGGTCAAGTAAATAAATTTGTGGTTATTTATCTTGATGATATAACTGTTTTTTCTAAATCTGATCAGAAACATCTAAAGCACTTAATGAAGGTTTTTGAGAGGTCTAGAAAATTTGGAATATCATTGAACCCTAAGAAGTCCTTGTTTGCTGTGAAAGAAGGAAAACTGTTGGGCCATATTATTTCAAAGGAGGGAGTAGTAATTGATCCCAAACGAGTATCTGCCATTGAATCATTGACCTTGCCTAGAAACAAGAAGGACCATGAAGTAAAATGGACTCCCACTTCTAGGCATGCATTTGAACAAATAAAAAAGGCTATCTCTGAAGCTCCCACCTTAGCCAACCCTAATTATACTAAGCCATTTAGTATTTTCTCTTTTTCCTCTGAAACAACCCTTGTTGTTGTTCTATTACAGAAAAATCAAGATTACCATGACAAACCCATAGCCTTTTTCAGCAAGGTTATGAGAGATGTTGAGCTTAAGTATGGCATCATTGAGAAGCAAGCCTATGCCCTCATTCAAGCCCTGAATTCATTAAGGATGTATGTCTTACATTCACCTATTACTGCTTATGTTCCTAATAGTGCTGTGAAAATTGTCCTAACCCAACCAGATACTAATGGGAAAAGAGGTAGATGGATCACTCAAATTATGGAGTTTGATCTAACTATCAAGACTACCAAGCTAGTAAAAGGTCAAGGATTAGCCAAGCTTCTAGTTGAATCCAACTGCAAAGTACTTGGAATCAATTCTGTTATAGAAATACAAGGGAAGAATACACAAGAACCTTCTCTCCTTGTAGAAGGGGAGAATCCACAAGAACCTATACCTTTAGAGCAGATCAGTCCTATACACATTGATGAAAAATTCTTGTTGTCAAACTGGTATCAAGATATTGTAAATTTCTTGATTCAATTTGAGTGTCCAACATTATTCTCCAAAACCCAGTGTAAAACCCTTAAGTTGAAATCAATCAAGTATTGCATTATAAATGCAAACTTATACTCGAAAGATCCACTAAATATTTTGTTATTATGTTTAACAGAATAGAAACTAAAGGAATCATTGATCAGTTTCATACAAGATTTTTTGCGGGACATTATGCTTGGAGAGCAACAACATACATGATTATGAGGGGAGAATTTTACTGGCCCACATTGTTCCTACAAGTAGGGGCAAAGGTCAGAGGTTGTGTTCCATGCCAAATGTTCGTTGGTAAACAAAAATTAGTAGCTCTCCCACTCGTTCCATCAATAGTTTCAAAACCTTTTTTTCAATGGGGATTATATTTTATTGGAGAAATTCACCCCACTTCAAGTAATCAACATAGATGGATTCTCACTGCAATAGACTACTTCACTAAATGGGTGGAAGCAATTCCAGTCAGAAGTTCTACTGACGCAGTAGTAATTAAGTTTATTGAGGAGAATATCTTATCTAGATTTGGTTTCCCAAATCAGATTGTCATTGATAATGCAACAACCTTTTCTAGTGTTAAATTGATTAACTTTTGCCAGAAATATCAGATTCTGTTACATCATTCAACTCCATACTACCCTCAAGGTAGTGGCCTTGCAAAATCATCCAACGAAACCCTGGTAAAGGTAATAAAAAAGACTCTAGCTGATCATAAGAAGAGCTAGGATTCACATTTGATTTATGCAGTATGGGCAAACAGAATCACTCCAAAGAGGTCAACTGGAAAGTCCCCATTTCAATTAGTCTATGGGAAATATGCAATTTTCCCAACAAATTTGGCCTTCCATGTTTTAAAATTCCTACAGGATTCAACAGATGAACCTGATGGTTTCTCAAGAAGGATAAATTAGATTATTGAACTTAATGAGAAAAAAGATGAAGTTCAATACAAATTGATGAAATATCAGAATAAGATGAAGACCTTGTTTGATAGAAGAGCTAGGGAAAGGAACTTTAAGGAAGGTGATCTAGTTCTAAGATGGGATGCCAGGAGAGAAGATAAAGGAAAGCATGGAAAATTTGACAATCTATGGTTTGGACCTTTAGCAATTGTTGAAGTGAAGGGTAACAACACTTTTGTGCTGTAGAAGCTTGAGGGGCTATATTCCACTTATCCTGTAAATGGAAGGTTTCTCAAACATTACATTCAGTACTAAGAAGTTGAAATAGATTTCATTGTATATACTCCACTTTTCTTTACTTGTAAAGATGTCAGTGTGATTGTCTTATAGCAAGGACTCCATAGCTCGAGGAGAAGGCACATGGATTTGCAGGTTCATTACATTCTACAGGAGAAAGCAGTCCCCAGATGGAGCCAATGTTGTAGCATTTTTTGGTTTTGATAAGATAAAATATTTGAAAAAAGGCTAAGTTAGGATATGGACATAACAATAGTGAATAAAGTGTTAGTTGAAAAATAAATCTTGATGATGATGTCCATATCAAAGAAAATGTTAGGTTAGATGCTCTAAAAAAACAAGGCAAAAAGAAAATGTTAGGTTAGAAAGAAAAGAAAATAAATAATTTCTGAAAGTGAGCAAGTCAAAATGCCACTACCTTTTTCTGCAAAATAATGACTATGTGCAGCTTGTCTAAATGCCACAACTCATGACAGTCAAACAGTTTAATCTTGACTGCTTCATGCTTTAAATTTGATGCTATAGTTAGTGAATAAAGATCTTGCCAAACTATTTAATCTTTGTAGATCAACAGTTAGGTAGAAAATAATAAGGTGCTCATCAGTGTAATCTGAGCCCTTGGATTGATATAAGGTTAGAACTAGATAGTTTCCTGCTTTAAAAGAAAATTAATAAGTGGTTTCCAGCTTAAATGCACCCATTAAGTGAAGAAAAAATGATAGGGTAAGCAAAGGGTAGATAGAAGAAAGGTTGCAGAAGATGACAATTGATTGGACAAAGTATACATTTATTATGTTTTACCATATGTTTTATGTCCATGAGGTAGTTACAAAAAGCAAACAAAGGTTTACAAAGTCAATTAATTAACTTCCACATTCATTTTACCCCTTTACTTTACTAATTTCTCAGTACTTAATCCTTTAAGTCAAAGGGCTTGGAGAATTTCTCTGACTTCTGGAGGGACCGGACCCTTGCCTAAAATGGCTTAAGGACAACAATACTAGATTCCCCCTCATCAAAAATTCATCCTCATTCATTCTTATATTTACTATTTCCCCTTCCTACCTTCATACAGTTCATATTCACTCATTTTCCATAAAAACCCCTTTTCCTAAGGTCAAAACCATTTTTACCTATGAAAAGTGAAAATATCATGTAGAATTCCTTTTACCATGTAAAATCCCTTTTTATCTGAAAAACCCACAAAAGGATCTTTTACCCTAAGTATTATGCATATACGAAAAGTAAATAACTCATAAAAACATAATACTTAGCCTTTTTCCCTTTTCCGCTTATATTTCATATATTTTCCCTTTTCCCACTTATATTCCATATTAACACTAACTATAGTATTAAATCCTTAATATTTTCCCTTTCCCATATATATTAATCCTTTATTAGATATCCTGAAAACCCTTTAGTTTTATTAAAACCTATGTAATTCATATTGCATCGCATCGTTGGGATCACAAGCCTTTTCACATACATTGCTCCCCACATTGCAAACTACAGTTGCGGTATGTCATACATTCCGAAATGCAATGCGCGACAAGTCCAGAACTGGTGCAATATATATCACAGTGTATTGCCATATCGCATAGACCCTCATCGCAAGTCCCGTCCAATGTATACACCCTATGCCTTTGCGATATCCAATATCCGATGGACCCAGACCCAACGACATTCATCCACCCGATTCCATAAGGTTTCAAATCCACCATACATTGTTTTGCGAAATATTTCTTCATTAAATTGTTTTTATGATTTTAACAAAGAACCAATTCCGATTGCGATAAGCGATAAGCCCGGACCTGATGTCAATATCTGCCCGAATTTATAAAGTTTCAAGTCCGTCATATATGTTTTTGTGAAGGTTTTCTTTGTTAAATCATTTTTATGATTTTAACAAAAGAATTAACCTTAACCTTCATTTAAACTACAAATCTTTGTTTTAACCCATGATAAAGCTCATCTAGCCATAATTAACCGCTAGAACCCTCCATGCTACTCCTTGACTCCACCATTGTCTGATCTAATCCATCCAAATCCAACGACCCTCAACAAATCTCGGGTTGACTCTCTATACGAGCATTACCCACTCGAAAAATGGTATTACACCGTCCTCCCTTGCTACGTGTCAAGCTCAGATAATTTCGGGTGACCTCTTCCCAAAACTGCCCATGCCTTATAAGCGGTGCAATGAAAACCTTCTTCTGCAAACTGACAAAATGGTTATTGTTCACTATCATGCCATATTTCAAAGGAAAACTATTTTTCCCGTTTAAACGCCAAAATGACCATTTTTCCTTTGTTGTGGCTGCTTTCACAGTGAAGCCTGCATAAGCCTTTACGGAAAAAAAAAACCATCATTTTTCCTTCTGAATACACCTTGGACTCCTTCCGATAGCCTTTTAAGCTCAACAAAGCCATTGAAGACATTCTGTCACCTATGTTTTTCTTAAAAGTTTCTGTGTTTTGCAGGTGAAAACATCTGTTCCAGGCTTACAAGGAAAAAGCCTGCATACAATTGGAAGATAAAAATTAAGACCATCTCTCTTTACTCTGTGACATATAATCTAAAGCGATTTACTGTTGAACAACAGAGTAAAAAACTCGAATGCGCAGTAAAGGTAGAAAGGATCACTGTAAAGGTCACTCGGGCATGTCAAAGAATATTAAACAGAGTTTAAAGTAGTATCAGGTAAAAAGGTTAAATGAAGCAAATCTGCCAGCATGAAGAACACAAACAACCAAGCAGCCTAAAGGGTGAAAATATCAGACAACAAAGCTAGCACAACCTGAATAAAGGGGACAGCAAGGAGCAGTTCAAACGGTTGCCCCTATCTTCTCGCCACGAAGACCTTTCTTTTCCTAAAAATCTTAATATGTTTTAGGATGTTTTCCTAAGTTTCATTATTGTATAAATAACTCTCTTCTTGAGTTATTAAGGGTTCGAAGTCCAAGATTCATAGTTTATTGCTTGTAAAGTCTTGACTGTTAATACTACTTTGAACTTGGAAGCCACCTTTAAAGGAATATTTTGCAGACACTTGATGTACTCAGTCTTTATGGAACCTTAATACAAAGAAGAATTCTGAATTTGGTTTTACAGAGTTTGTGTTATCCTATAAGTTTTTCTAGTTTTCAATCACCATGTTTTTCTTCATATGCTTATGACTTACAAAGATATCTAGGTAGGAACAATTTTTGTTTCAATTGATTCCTATAAGCTCCTGAAGTGATCATCTATTAAGAGATTAGATTAATGCAACTGTCTGTGTAGCTAATCCCCTCTAATCAATAAATCATCAGCATCTTGTGTAAGCACTAAGTATACTACCTTGAACCTTTGGAACATAGTTTAGAAGGATTTCCAACTTATGATTGTTCTGTTTTACAATTTGGAAACTGTGATAATCATATTTTTTGTTGTCTTCTACTAACCGCTATTTTTGATCTATATCACTGTGTAATGATTTATAGCATCCCTTTGTTGAAGTATTAATATAACCCAAAGGATTAATTACTTTAATTCTACATCTATCTTCATTCATTGGTATTCCAAAAAAATAAAACCAAAAACCCCAAAACAATTATTTTAGATGCTTTGGCATTGGTAGCTGACCTACTACTATCTTAGAGGTACAACACAAGGAATATAATATATTCCAACCCTCACCCTTAATAATGGTTGGTAGAAGGGCCCATCCTAACACTAAGGAAGGAAGAAGTCATTACTGCTCCCCCTAGGTGACAACTTCCCTCATCCCAAGCAGAGAACGAAGATGCACATACGTCGCTTTTGTCGAGGATTTGGTGAAGATATCGGCTAGCTACTGCTTGGTAGGAAAATACTCCAAAGAAAGAATACTATTGACGACAAGACCGAAAATATAATGAGCATCAAGGTCAAGATGCTTTGTCTTGGAGTGATATACTAGATTATAAGCAAGTTGAATTGAACCCTGATTGTCACATTTCAACACAGTGGATGATTTCGGAACCAAACCAAGCTCGGTAAGAACATGCCATAACCAAATGAATTTTTTAGTTGCTTCTTTGATTGCTCTATACTCTGCTTCACATGAAGATAAAGAAAGAGTCTTTATCTTCTTGCTCGATGAAGAGATCGAACCTGAACCAAGTTGAAATATTTAACCAGTAGTTGACCGCCGATCATAACTATCACCTGCCCAATCAGAATCTGTATAACCAGAGAGTAAAACTGTATCACTGCTCGAATAAAATAAACCATAATATAATGATCCCCCCGTAAATATCGCAGAATTATCTTAGTTGTCTGCCAATGACTTTCACAAGGTTGCTGCATAAATCAAGAAACCATACTAACCACAAAAGACAGATCTGGTATGATGTGAGTTAAATATATCAAGCTGCCATGAGCTGACGATAAAGAGTAGCATCAACCAGTTGAGTGGTACACTCAATATTTAACTTTACACCAGATTGAAATGGCATAGGAGTAGGTTTACAATCACTCATATGGAAATGCACCAATAAATTTGTCGCATACTTAGGTTGAGAGAGAAAAATACCATCAGCCATATGCCAAATCTGAAGACCCAAGAAATAGTGCAATGTACTAAGATTTGTCATCTTAAACTGCTTCTGAAGAGCAATTTTCATATCTTGAATTAATACAAGTTGGCTACCAATGATAATTAGATCATCCACATATAAAACAATAATGAGGACATTATCACCAAAGTTCTTAACATACAAATTTGGATTAGATATACAATGCTTAAAACCATTATTCAAGAAATACACATCAATTTTATCATACCAAGCCCTCGATGATTATTTGAGACCATATAAAAATTTGTGTAATTTGCATACTAAACTTGAGGATTCAACAGAAATGAAACCAAGTAGTTGTTGCATATAAATTTCTTCAGTAAGATCGCCATTTAAAAAGGCACTTTTAACATCCATTTGATGAATTTCCCACATATAAGATGCAGCAAGTGATAAAATGGTTCTTATTGTGTTCATTTTTGCAACAACAACAAAAGTTTAATTATAATCAATAACTTCAATTTGATTAAAACCTCTTGCAACTAATCTAGCTTTATGCTTTTCAATCTGTCCTTCTGCAGTGAACTTAGTTTTATAAGCCCATTTACATCCAACTAAATTATTTCCTAAAGGAAGAGGGGCAAGAGACCAAGTCTTGTTTCTCAAAAGAGATTCATATTCTGTACACATAGCTTGTTACTAATGAGGTTTACCCTTAGCTTGAGCATAAGTAGTAGGATCATGTGTGGCCAAAAACTGTGGTCGTAAGAGAAAAGTTAGATCCAGTTCGACGAGTGTCAAAAGGATTTCCGACCTCACTACCTGCAGATTCAAGAGTTTTCCAAGCCCAAACAGGAAGAGTAGAAGGAACATGAGTCACTTTAGGAGCTTCATGAGTTTTAGGTGGAATACCTGAGCGAGAGGAAGAATCAAGATCAATAAGAGGCAAATAACTGTAAGAAGGAGTAACAGGAATAGGAGTAACATATGGTATTGGTAAATTCTGTGTAACATGAGATTCTACATACTCGGGTGGGGAAGAGACTTCATGAAATTGAACATACCTTCTGACTATGAAACTTTGATTAGAAGGATAAAACAACCTATAAGCCTTGGAATTCTCATCATAACCAATGGTGATATACTTGTGAGATTTGGGTTCTAACTTTTTCTGTTTTTCATCAGTAATATGAGCCCAACATTCAAAACCAAACACCTTAAAATTACTAATATATGGTTTATGTCCAGTCCATTTTTCCTCAGGGGTGACATGCTTAAAACCTTTAGTAGGAACTTTATTTAAAATAAAATTAGCACAAAATATGGCTTCGGCCCAAAATTTCTTATGCAGTCCTTTAGAATAAAGCATATATCTAGCCATTTCAACTAAAGTTCTATTTTTCCTTTCAGCAACACCATTTTGTTGAGGTGTGTAAGGAACAATATTTTGATGTTGAATACCATGTTTAGATAAATATGCATCAAATTCTTGCTTAACCAAATTCCCCCCCATTATCATATCACAAGGTTTTAATACTCTTATGTTGGCTTGTTGGGGCCTAACATAGGTTCAAAGTTAATTAGCCAAACAAATCCCTGTACTACCAGCCCTTCAGCTACAGTCCGCGGAGTGCAAACTAAGGTCTCACCTGAAGTAGTATGGGGGGGTGATGGAACTAGGTTTCCACACCCTTGATATGTCTAAGAGGTTGATTTGGTCCAATTGTTAATCCCTTCACGCAAGTTACTTTGCACACTTCCTTGTCCCTCGCACCCTAATATACTTGCCTTCATGCAACCCTAACTAGGGGCTGTGGGGTTTCCGCGCTGCTGGAGCAGTGCTTTGCACAATGTCCCTAAGTCACACATGAGATCTTACTTGTCTTCCTACCCCAGTTAGTTATCTTTGCGTAAATGGATGCCTTATGTTATATTTATTTATATAGCACATTCATATGAGTTCGCGCAAAAAATACACAATAAACTTGTAATTCATACCCAATAATACATAGAACAAGAAAAGATACACAAAAATATGATAAAACTTCTCTTTATTGATGATTCCAATGGTTACAGACACGACTTTTCCTGTGCACTCAGCTGTAGGTGTCCGCGCACTCAGCTGTGGACTACTAGGCCTCTACACACTTAATTGTAGAGCCTTCTCCTACTCTACGATCCAAGATACACTTTACACTTCAACTCACTCTCTTAGACTCATCATGCTTCTAGTCTATCCATTCCTTAGCTATCTTCTACACTTAGAGCCTCGCTCTATTTATATAATCCCATGGTCTGCAGAACATGGGTAGGTCTATCAAGTTGACATTACATTACAAAAACAAGGTCGGACAACCCTGTGGCTCTATTATGACTTCGTGCTCCGCGCCCACAAATCATGGAGCCTTTACAAAGGACTTGGTAAAAACTTAGGCTTTAAGCCCCAAAACATGCCTTCGGGGGATTCTATGCCCAATAGGCCCCCAATATAAACATCGTGACTCGCCCTTGAGTCACTCTGTTGGTGTGGATATCTTTGTTCAGATTCCCTCCAACTCTGTTTGAACTGCTGCAAGGTTGCTAGCGCACTGAGCAGCTACCTGCTGAATCTCCTGTACCCGCTATTTAGAGACCGCAATGTTGGAACTGCTTCCCTAGGCCTGTACCTACGTCCCCTGCATTTGTCTGAGATTGCCTTCAATTATTGCTATAATGGTGAAGGCCTCATCAATCCAAGGTTGAACGCGCACCTTCAATATTGCTGCATTGTGTTGTGTTGCTTCCACCTACTCTTTCAGCACTTTGGCTATTGCATTTGTGTGAGCCTCTGCGTGAGGGCTACCATCTACGCGGTCCCTTTGACTCTATCGTACTACTGCTAGAGCTCATGCGCCTCTGTCTCTAAGAACTAGATGTTGGGGTCCTCCTGCAGATTCGTGAGGACCTCAAATGACTCCTCCAACATTCTAGTGCAGTCCCTTACTGCCTGTCGATCTCTTCTAGCCCTGATGCAATAACACTGGCACATTTTTCTCTTACTTCCGGAGTGGTGGATAGTTGCGCCTTCAACCACAGCTCTACTATCTAAAGGTTCTGCTCCAGCTAAACCTTAGTCATTTCTTCTCGCACCTCGCTCACCCCTACTACTAGCCTCTGGATGTGCGCCTCTACTGGTGTGTCTGCTGGGATGGCCAGCTCAGGGACCATTTTACAGGCTTCTTCTAGTACCTGTACCAGCTGCCTATTTTGTGACACCACTTTGTCACGCTACAAGATCCACTGCTCCATGTTGATCTTTTTCTCGCTTAGTACTCACAGCGCACAGCTCTCCCTAGCCCAGAGTTCTGCAGTAATCCCATCCCGTAGAATGTATAACGTCTCCCATGGGAGTGCATCCATGTTGATCTCGGTACCTTTTAGTGTGCTAATCGTAGGCCTGTCGACCTCATTTATTGTCACCAGTGCCCCTTCCAACAGTGCTATTGTATTTTTTGTCTGAGTGTGGAACATCTGCTCCACTGCAATTGTCCCTACTGCAAGGCTAGTCGAAAGGGTACCAGCCTGAGGAGTGCACACCTGCGACTCTTGCAACTACATTTTGAGGGCGCCCAACACAATTTGGTTCTCTTGCACAAAGTTTTGAAGGTCCTCGGAGGTGACATTGTGCACTATCTCGCTGATGTCATGCATATTACCCCCAGTAAGGGTGATCAGGTCAATAGACAACTTTGATACCTTGACCTTCTTCCGCAGCCATGTCTCCTCCCTTGGGTGCTTGTGCTTCAGTTGTGTTGACACGATTTGTGGGTCTATGCCACCCCCCTCTTCCTCTGTTTCCTACCCATGAAAGGCAACTTCTGGCCCTCGCGCACCTTCTCTGCTGCCTCCTGTCCTGTTGCTGCTATTTTTCTCTTTCTGCTACTGTATGTGCAACATCCCACACCTCCTGCGCTTTCGCTTGCCATTGTTTCTTGCCTTCTCTTCTCTACCAGCTATGCCATACATAGTTTGGTCTCTTCTTTCTTCTTCTACACCGCAAACTTCTCCATGGCCGCAATGTCTAGGGTGCACCACTCCGGTGGCCATGTTTTAAGTACATCAAAGATTACATCATCTGTGGTAACAAAGGGTATCTCTCTCCACTTCTTAGATGAGTCCTTGTGCGCTCTGATATAGATGTTGTGGAGGTCCACTTTAAATTCTATAAAAATTTTCAGGTTGTTGTAGATAGTGGGTGATAACCGCGGCTTGTGGTTAATCCCCATTTTAATGTTCATTTCCATAAACACCCAGAATATCTTATTGTCTCGACTCCGAGCTACGTCCTTTGTGTCCCAGAGTGAAGTGTACCTCGCGGTCTCCAGCGGATCCCTATCAATTGTGGGGAACTGACTGTCCTCCGACAATTCCCCTGCCACGAGCACTATGGACAGTAGAAGCCATGTATAGTGGAATGTTTTTCCTTGTTCCTAAGCCTCGCGACAATTTTCCAGGAACTCCTTGTAGAGGAACTCGAACCAGTTGAATTGGACCCCTCCACGCACTAATAAAAAAGTGCTACCATTGGCATGGGTACCTTGTCCGCGCAACACTTGCGCATAACTTTACTCGCCAGTATTTAGGTCACCACTTTAACTACTTTGTTGTTGATGTTGGTTATGGTGTAGCCCATTTTCTTCTTCGCCAGCCTATACTTCTTCTTCATGGCCTCCGCAATGGCCAAGTCACTACTCTTCCCCTCCGAGATGTCTTTGGGGTCCTCTCCTTTACATGGGAGCCAAGTAATGCGGTGGTTTAAGTGGTCCGTGATGGGGATGGGCTCCTCCAGCCACAAACACCCACCATGCACCAGGCAGAGTAGCTCCCTGATGACGAATATTGTTATTGAGGCGTGGTGGAAATGCGACACCCAGAGCAGGTTTAGTAACCCTGCCTTTTCCACTCTGCGTAACCACTTTTGTAGCTCCAATTCGATAAACCCCACCGCGGTGTTCTGCTTGGGCTTCATGAGCTACACAGTCTCTAGATGAGCGAACTTCTCATGGTCAACGAGATCCCAATCTTCAAATTTCAAGCTCGGCACTCATCCTAGGTGCATGCCCTAAAAAATGATGTTGTCCAGGAGGAGCAGGGCCTAGAGAGAGCTCTTGCTCTCGTCGAGATCATTGGGCACTTCTGCCTTCCACTTTTGTAGGGGGACATAGGTGGGCAACTTTGTTGGAGGGTGCATAGGCTCAGTTTTTTCTTCCATACCTTCGTCCTCGTCTTCTTCAATGATAAGATCCTCTAGGTCTTCCTCCTCCTCGTCAGTTTCCATGTTAACGGCTTTCCCTTTCTCCTTCATTGTTAACGTGGTGCGCAGCGGGTTTTGAGGGGACACACATACAAGAACCATCAGCTGTTTATCTTTATTCGGCCTCGGTGTGCGCAGTGATTTGGGGATTTCTGCCACAATCCTGGCACCTTCAGGGGCAACCCCACAGTCAAGGCATGTGCGACCTCTTCAATGGTCATCTTTGCAATTTCCCTAACATCTTATGACGCTACCATCTTGCAAGTCCAGGAATCTTTCAATCACGTAATCAGGGGCTCAATCAATGCTCAGCACAGGGCAAACATATTTCAGCTCAGGATACACGAGGCATACAATAGCTCAATTTGCAAATGACCAAGTGTTGTTTTCTAGGCAGCCCTTTGTAAGTTATAGTGCCTTTTGAATTTGAATTCGACCATTCCCCCCAAATTCGGTTCATTAATGCTCCCTTGGTGGAAGATTTTCCCAAATCTTTCCAATAAAGTGCGTCTTAAATGCCTGCCACACACTCCATTTGGTCTCAAGTCGAGCATTACATCGTTAATAGCAACTCCAATGGTCACTTTCCAGCCAATCCGCCCGGCAGCACAGTCCCCCTTACACAATCATAGACCTTGTGACACTTTGCTCCTGCGTGCAGCTCCAACATCACGCAACTCCTGGGTAGAGTATTTTATAGTCGTCCACCACCTTTCAATTTCATAAAGCACTAAGACTGTACTTCCACGGTTATTCAGGTGGTCGTGCCACCTCTATAGGGTTTCATCCAGTCATCCATCCGTTCTCCTGGAAAATACCCACCTTTTATTATTACTGGCTGCATCGTGCACTTTATCATCGGCATCGTGCCACCATTGTTGATCTATTTCATAATATGTGGTCCAATCCAAGGCATCAAGCTTATCAATTCTCAGCGATAGTCCCCAAATTTGTCAGTTTGATTGTGTGCACCTTGCTTTGTCATCCTAGGTTCTATCGAGAAAATCCTTCTTCATCCCGTCCTCTAGCTTCTTGGCTTCCACTTCCAGCAGAGTGCTTTTCTGCCTTAACTGTGCCCTATCGTTCATAAGTTCTTGGAGCCTAAGGTCACCATGCTAGATTTCCTCATCAAGTCCTAAGTGTTCTGCTTCATTCAATTGCGCTACCCTTCTTCTAAGGTTCCGCGAACCATCGTATCTGCCAGTTCTGCCATGCGCGAACTAGGCATTTTATGATCTATGGGGATTACAGTGTTCGCTCCATACTTCGGCCTCAGAGGCGCCTACGCCGTCAGTTTCTTGAACGTGGTCCTATAAGCCCATAGAACTACTGGTGCATGTAGGCCGCAATCAGTCTATTGCGCACTTTGTACCTTATTCAGCGCTTCACATACTTTGTTAAAGGATTTTGCATGGATAACCTTCTACACACTTGGTCATTCCATACTCCGGGGTTCCAACCGGAGGGGTCGTTCGCGCCATTGCCTCTCCCGCACATGCTTACTGATCGTGTCTCCTAACGCAAAGACTATGTTCATCCGCATAGGTTTTGTACCATATGCCTATATCCATTTGGAAAAGTGGGCGCGCAGACCGTTTCGTTCAGCAATCTTGCCTGGTAATAACATCTGAGGCTTCCTAAATCATATGTGCATCATCATCCTACATTCACGCCAGTCCTTGAAGCTTCCTTGGTGCGTACCCCACCACCTCGCGAGTGTAGTGCACAGTACCCATTTCAAAGCTTCAAAATGTTGTTGTTTCGACACCTCCCTTTCGAATCTATTTAGGAAGTCATCCACCTTACTTAACCCATCATACGAAGGCAGATCCCTTACCTCATCATGTTACATTTCAGCATGGTTACCTTGTGTAACTAGTTTTGCCATTGTTCTATCTCCTCATTAGAATCCAAGGTGCAGTAGCTTTCGCACTCACAAGAGATTCGTCCATTCGCGGTTGGGATAACCCAGTCTTGTTCTCGCGTGATTATCTTGTAGATGCAGTCCAAATCATCGTCGTTGTCATAGTCGTGCACTAGCTCTGTGTAGCGCAATACTTCTACAGGGTCCAAAGGTATAATTACTCATAGAGACTTGTTCTCAAAAATCATCTTTCACTTCTTCATATTTATCACCCCATTCATGTAAGTGGCCCAATCTATTCCTAAGAGCACGGGGTAGGGTTAGCTATCATCAACAATCTCTATTACTTCAAAGTCTGCTAGCACGCTTGCTCCTTCGATATCCACTGTGATTCCCTGCAATCTCCCCATAGGTAGGATCTTTTGTTGGTTTTCCATTCACAGTTATATAGGATACCATTGCAGCGTAGGCCTTCCCATGCGCTCCCATGTCTGCTTCAGTAGAACGTTCACGTCCGATACTAGATCTATAATCACTTGGTCCATCTCATATTCTCCAATCTATGCAGTCAATCTCATCTCCCTTCATGTCCTCGTCGTGTGCTTTCCAAGCTTCCGGACTACGTGCAGTTCTCCTGGCATGGTCCTATTGCATCTATTTATGAGTTCATACAGCCCCTTTACATCCTTGTTGTCATGCAGCAACTTCATGCATGTTTCCAAGAATGTTGTGAGCATATATGGGTCCATTTCTGGCTCCGATATGTCTTTGCTTCCTGAAGTGGAGGCATCAGCGAAGCTCTTCTTGGATTCCATGAAGGTTTCCTTAACGTGCTCCAAATCAAACACTGGTTCTTTCGTTGGAGCCTTGCGAACCTAAGTACTCTCTTCAGGTTGCTTGCCTTTATCATCCCCTGTCGTAATTCCACTTCGGAGCACAATATTCACATTAGGGTCTTCCTCGTGTGGTTCAGAGCTCATCATTTGCAGGTTCTGAGTCAGGGGAGGTTGGAGCACTCCTTTATCACGCAGCCCTGCTATTAGTGTAGAAAAATCCTCCATCTCATGATCAAACAATGTACAATACAAACATGATGGCCTCGTTGGATTTGTATAATCACAGGCATAATGTCCTGGCCCTCCACAATTGTAACATATCAGCTGTTTGCGACCTCTTCCAGGTCCTCCTCCACCTCGGCCTCGTCCGCGCCCCTGAAATCTGGTTCGTGCCATCCCTGCATTCTGGTCAAGGGGCTATGTTTCGGCCTGAACTCTCTAGGTAGGAATCCAATCCATCATCAGCTCATAACTTCTACAGGTGCGCTCATCATGTCCCACTGATCTACAGAAATTACAAAATAACTGATGTGAATTTTGCATGTACTTCTGTAATAAATGGTAGTTATCTGTAGCATGCTTTCCTCCTATCTGAGAAATCACGCGCCATAATGCAGGCATCATGCTTGGTCCTGCTTGTGCCTCCGGTCTCAATGGCATTGGTCCTCCTCTTGCAAGGTAATTTGTGAACACTGAGGAGTGGTCCTCTTCATGTCCCTGACCCTTGCACTTTATGCACCATACCTCGTCGCGCACATCTGGGTGAGCTGTCCTATCTTGCTTCAGACTCTGCATCTCAAGGCACAAGTTTTTCAACTGTGCGTGAATCTGATGAACTCCTAGGTTGGGATATTGTATCAGGGTCTCTGCAGTCTCATCGCGACCTCTAAGGCCTCAGCCTGAGTTGTTAGCCTCTTTTGTGACAACGCGTTCCTTAGATGCGTCGTTAACGATGCTACAAACCATTCGCGGTGTTGTCCATCCGTCAACGTCATGCTAGCTTCACGAATTGTGCACTTCAGTCTCTGATCCAACTACCAAGGGATCTTGCCTAGTAGCATTGTGATTTCTTTGAACCTAAAAATCGACTGTTGTTGGGTATATGACCAAAGTCCCACATTGACTAGAAGTGGGGAGGATCATGGGTATATAAGGATGGACAAATATCTCCATTGGTATGAGGCCTTTTGGGTTAAGTCCAAACGCAAATCCATGAGGGCTTAGGCCCAAAGTGGACAATATCATACCATTGTGGAGATATGTGGTGTCCAGAATCCTTACACAACCGGCTATGGAGTTGCACCAGATATAAGTGAAAGGGATGTTGGAGGCTACCGGCTATGGAGTTGCACCAGATATAAGTGAAAGGGATGTTGGCAGCCTCCACAGCACGCCTAATTTTTCTTTTTTCCTTGTAAAACGTCAGTCCAGGCTCCACTGGCTCAGCTTTGTCCATGTCATGCCCAAATTCTGATGGAAGCAAAAATAAAATTTTGAGATTCTTCAGACTCGCTAGTAAAACAATATTCAATATTCTAATAAGGAATGGTTTATAGTCTGATTTTTTTGAGTTTTTCTGGTGAAAATTTTTATGTGAAATTTTGATTTGTGTTATTTAAACTATTTTTTTTGACTATATATAAATTCAGCACCATGGAAAATTCCCAGCCCATTTCAAATATTGTGATTTCAATAAATTCTTGCCAGATTTTTGAAAAATAAAACCAGAGAAATCCACATAAAAAAACCCACCAAAAAAACTTCCAATAAATCACACTAAAAACAACGCCCACTAATAAATTGTATCCAGAATCCAAAAAATTCTTGCCAAATTTTTGAAAAATAAAACCAGAAAAATCCACATAAAAAAACCCACCAAAAAAACTTCCAATAAATCACACTAAAAACAACCCCAAAACCCCACTAATAAATTGTATCCCTACTCCAATCAACAACGGGAATGGCTAATATTGGTCTGAATGGTGCGGGATTAATATAATTGAGTGTATTGTCGGTATAGTGTTATTTTAGATTGTGATTTGTCCATCTCTGGTGCTGTCTTGGTTGTAGATATGTACAACTTGGGAAATCACTTTTCAAAAAGGTATGCAGCTGTGCATGTGTAGATTTCAGAGATTTTTTAATAGGTTTTATTGTGCTGGGTATTTTAATATTGATGGTAGATTTTATGTATTCGACTTGTACGGTAAAATCATTAGTTAAGTTCATCAAATATTTTAAACTTGACATTTTTAACAAAGATGAAGAAAGAGCCTTCATATATATATTACACTGTTTTCTTTAGTTTGTGTTTTTTTAAATGTAGTAATTAAATCAATGTCCCGTAGGTAAATAAAAAAAATAAAATAACCGAAATCCTTAAATCGAACTAAATATTAGATAATCACAATAACCTTATCTACCATTTTCATGGGGAGTTCATTCGAAGAACAAACAGATAACAAGATAACAGGCAATGGCAAGTTTAAACATACTTATACTTATGTATAATCATTTTAAATTGGAATTTTAAATATATTAAAAATAATTATGTAAACATATATATATATTACTATAATTAGTTTAAATTGCATTTTTTTTAATTAATAGTAAAAAAAATCATTTCCATTTATTAAGTCTTTTATATTACTAAATTTATCTACAAGTTTTTGAAATATCTATGACTATCCATATTATTAATATTTAAAACAACAAGTTTTTGAAATACTGATGACTACCCATAATCATTTTATTATTAAGATTTTTTAATGTAATTCAGTATATTATGGATTTTAAGAAATTGCTTTAAAATCATTTTTATTATTAAGTCTTTATATAATAAAGAAATTTAAATACAAGTTTGAATATTTATGACTACTCATATTATAATTACAAGCTTTTTATTTATTAAGTTTCTATATTTAAACTTATTTAAACACAAAGGGGAGTAAGTTTTGAAATATTATGACTGCCCATTATATTATTAAGATTTTTTTTTTCATGTATTAGGTATAATTATATGATTTTAAAGAATGGTTTAGAATTTTTATTAATAAAACATATTAATAATATTATAAATTGGATTATTTTTTTTTGGAGTATAGAATTTGAAGAAAAATATTTTGCTAAATAAGTATGCACCCCTTGCATACCCCTTAATTTACCTCAGCCTCTGAGTGAAATGCCCCACAACCACCTATAGCAACTTCCTAGGTTCAATGGGGAAGATGATAACACGATAGAGAGTCACATTGAAGCCTTTAGTTCTTTTCCTCACATCCAAGATGTGGATCAGTTGGATGTGGTCATGAGACTTTTTATACAAAGTCTCGAGGGAGAAGCCATAAATTGGTTCAAAGATCTACACAATGCCTCCATCACTACCTAGGAAGAATTGGAAAATGCTTTCACCTAGAAATGGGGAGAAAAGAGGAATCATGAGTACCTCCTCACTGATTTTAATGTCCTAAGAAAGAATTTGAAGGAGGATACTTCAAAATTTATCAAAAGATTCAATAAGCAGTACAATAACTTGCCTGCTAACATAAAACCTCCTCCAACTACGGATCGTGTGGTTTTCTTGGGAGCTTTTGAGTCCAACGTTGGTTTTTCCTTGAGAGAAAGAAAGTCTCTCACTCCAAACCAACTTCAGACCAATGCTCTTGAAGTGGAAGCCAATATGGTCTCACCAAGCAAGTCAAGGGTAAAGCAAGAAACTAGTGAACCCAAAAGATGGAAAGAGGAGGCATCCTCCTCTATTCAAGATAAAGAATCATTAGACACGAAGTGGGATGAGCTGGAGAAACTTGTTAGGAGTTTAACACAAAAGGTTGGAAATCTTGAAATTGAGAAAACGAACCTTTCCAGACATAACACTCAAGTCAACAATTGGGGTTATAACCCTCAATATAGAAGGCCTCCACTGCAGCTACTTCCAAGGGAAACAAAGCAACAACTTGATCAGATCCCTCATCCTTTATACTTGGAAGATGGTCCTGATGAACAATCATTGGATCCAGAAGAGATGTAGGGAAATATATATTCTTCTTTAATCGAAGAAGAATATGAGAATATGGCTCACGAGGAGGCCAACCATGATAGAGAAGGAACAACAGAAGAGGAAGATATGGATGATTATTGCAAAGAGTTTGCAGAGTTCAGGCAAGCACAACCACAACGTAAGTATCATCTACGATCTTTAAAGAAGATGACTAGAGAACCAGAACAACGAAGGGAAGTTGCTCCCCAAGTTGTTCCCCCAGTACTGAATAAAGGGAAGGGTAAGTTGAATCCTGATCCTTCCAAGATAAAAGTCTCCTCTAATGAGGAAAGAACTAGTTCAGAGGGACACAAAGAAAAAGAGACACCTATTCTGTCAAAAATTTCCAGTGGCAAGGAAGAAGGAACAGAGCGAGGAGGTACAGAAAAGGTCCAACTTGCATTCAATCTCCAGAAGGAGCTTGAGAAGGTAAAAAGTTATTGTTCCCCTGAATGAGCTTCTAAAGCAGCTTATTTATAAATTTCACGTCTCTCAATTTATGCATCCCTCTAACTTAGCACCAGCCCGTGATAGTTTAAAACTCAAGGAGGAAAGCCCAATGGTCATTTTTGGGTCGCCTGTGGAAGAGTTGGATCCTTCTACCATGCCTTTTCACATGACTTTGGTGATCCATGACCTTTTGCTGCATAATTACATGCTGTATTTAGGAGCTTCCCACAACCTCATGCCATTATCAGTAATGGAACATCTGGGTTTGGAGATCACCAGACCATACAAATCCCTATACTCCTTTAACTCTAAGAGAGTCAACTGCTTAGGCATGATAAAGGATCTGGTGGTAAAATTGGCTCAGATCTCGATGAAACGTGTGGTAATGGATATAGTGGTGGCTGATATACCTCCTCATTTTGGAATGCTCTTATCTAGATCTTGGGGTTCCAAGGTGGGTGGCTTTATCAAGCTGGATCTAACTTATGTCACCATTCCCACTTTTGGAGGTGAACAAAGAAGGTTGTACAAAGAATCTCAATTTGTCAAAACCGTGACCCCAACTAAAGGCTCAGAAAACTCCCCAGTAGATGGGAAATATAGTGACATCTCCTGCCTATTCTTAGAAGAAGATGAGAACCTCTTAGAAGGAGCATCGGTGCACTTGACAAGGCAGTCGAAATTCCAGCATTTAAATGAAAATGAAGTATGGAAATTGTAGTTCGATGGAGAAAACTCAAAAGAGGAAAATGGAGCTGGAATATTGTTGGTATCCCTGGAAGGCTTTTGGGCATGGAATCCCCCCATAGCATGTTTTTGGGCTCAAAGCCCAAGTTTTGGTGAAATGCTTTGTAAGACTTCGCGAATTGCAGGCGCAGAGCGCAAAGTAGAGGTCAAGTCATAAGGTTGTTCACCCTAAAGTAATGTAATGTAATTTAAAGTCATGTCGGCCTACCCATGGTCTGTGGACCATGGGATTGTATAAATAGAGTGAGGCTCTAAGTTGTAAAGAGGGTAGTAGCTAAGAAAGAATAATACGAGTGCTTCGAGCTTAGAGTACAATTCTAAGTGTATTGGGTCATAGTAGTAGGAAGAGGCTCTACAGCTGAGTGCACAGAGGCCTAGTAGAGTTCACAACTGAGTGCACGAACCCCTGCAGCTAAGTGCGCAGGGCAGTGTCGAGTCTATAATCGGGATTGAAGATTAATAAAGAGAACTTGATTCTTATTTCTGTGTATTTGGTGTACATTGCCTTCTTTACATTTATACTATTTTATTTATCGCGCGCACTAATATGATTGATGAATATGTTGTAATAATTATTAGTCTTACATAAACAAGTTAATTAATCAGGTAAAAATAGATTAGATAGCAAGGAACTTGTGTATTACAGGAGTTGTGCCCCAAATAGGGTTACCCGAAAGTAACACCACAGGTTGTGAAGGGATATCAAGTCCGCGTAGCGACAGGTCAGACTGCGAACCTCTAGAAGCCCACCAGACATCCCCAGGGTGCGGAAACCTAGTTCTAGCACCCTCCATACTACTTTGGGTGAGAACACAGTCTGCGCTCTGCAGACTGTTGTCGAAAGGGCTAGTAGTACCGTGATTTTCTTGGCTAAATCACCTCTGAACCTGGGTCAAGCCCATACAAGCCAACAAATGGTTCCGTTGCTAAGACTGGGATCTACATAAAGGATGTTTGATGTCGTGCCATTAGAATCCTACGAAGAAAGAAATTTAAGAGTAGTTGGACAAAAAGATTCACGAGTTCACGGCGCAGGAGAACAGAAATCCACGAGTATCTAAGGAATAATGGTTGGAGCACTACTTGTATATGGAAATCCATGAAATTTTCTTTGCATCCTTTATTTATGAGCTGTATGAGTGGATTGCAAAGTTAGTAGACTGCCATGGAAGGTTTAGGCTCGACAAACCAATAGTGTGGACACCGGAATTAGGGTGCAAACTAGAAGCATCAAAAGATAAGATCACACGAGCTATGGACCATTGGCACGATCAAAAAATAGGAGGATTTATCACTGAGTCCATGGTAGACACCACCGTCAACTACAATGAGGCGAAGCAATGTTTTCTCATGGGACCGCGAGGTAACTATATTAAATCTTTGAACACTTGGATTAAGATGCTATTGTGTGAAAAGTAGGTTCTGTGAATAAATTAATGTTTGGGATACGCGAAGTGGGAAGATCTATAGAAGCAGAAGTAGCGAAGAGTTAGAAACTAGTGCCTTAATTTCACCCTTGCGGGAAAGCGAGGAAGAGCTTGCAAAAGTTTCTCTGAGAAGCGCAGTTAGTTTGATAAGACAACGAATTTTGCGTTTGCCACCTCTGCCCACACCTCCACCTATTTCACCCCCCTCACCTCCATCTCCACCCACTCCACCTTCGCCACCACCGTAGTTCAGTATGGCGAGTTTGATCACACTACCAGTGTTCAAGGGAGTAGGGAACGAAGATCCAGAACAATTTTGGTTAGTGGTAAGAGCAGTATGGGAAGCACAAGGCATCGTGGATGATAACATTAAAAAGGCTATGCTGGTGAGTGCGTTGTAGGATCGCGCATTAATGTGGTATATCAAGCATTCTAATGACCACCTGAATGCAGGAATTGCAGAGATCCAGGTTGTGCTGAATGGGGAATTTAGCAGGCCAAAGTCAGAAACACAATCAATCATTGGGTTTAAAGAGGTCGCGATGCTCCTGGGCAAGACCCCCTGGGATCTGGATCAAAGGCTGAAGAGTATGATCCGTGAAGCCAATATGATGTTAACAAATGCATAACATCGTGTATGGTTTGTGGCCTCACTTACGCCACACTTAAGGATGGTGCTGTCACAACAAAAACTTTCCACCCAGGTGGAAGCATTGGAGATGGCAATGAGATTGCATGAGACCCATATACAAGACCGTGGGTTGGGAGTCCAACAAATCCACGTGCAACTGCCGAATCTGTGTCTAGAAATGCAAAGTTTGAAATAGGATAGGACACCTCAGTTGAAGGTGTGTGAGGAAGTATGGTGCATAAAATGAAAAGGCCAAGGGCACGACAAGGACCATTGTCCAATATTCGTGAACTACTTGGCAGGAGGAGGGCCAATGCCATTAAGACTAGAGGCACAGGCAATGCCAAGCATGGCATCTGTATTATGGTGCGCGATCTGCCAGATAGGAGGAAAACACACCACGGATAATTGTCATATGTTGCAGAAATATACGCAGACGTCCCAACAATTGTTTTGTAATTTCTGTAGGTTGATAGGCCATGAGGAACGCACCTACTGAAGGTACGAACTAATGATGGATCAGACTCTTGCCTACAGAGTGTAGACTGAAATGTGAGCCCTCGACCCAAATGTAGGGATGGCGCGCGCTGGGTTTTAGTGGTGCGATCGAGGTAGAGGCAGAATGGGACTAGGATGGGATGGCAGAAAAATAATTTGTTACAATTGCGGAGGGCTAGGGAATTATGCCCACGATCATACAAACTCGACAAGAATATCATGTTGGTACTATACTCAATTTGATCATGAGGTAGAATACTGCCCTTCGTTGATAGCGAGGATACATGAAAAGGAGGTACTTCAACCCCCTCCGACCTAGAATTTACAAATGATGAGGTCTGAGCCATGCGAAGAAGACCCAAATGTAAACATGATGCATAGGAGCGGTATGACCATGGGAGATGACAAATGGAAGCAGCTGGAAGAAAGTGCATGGGTTCGCAAGGCTCCTATAAAGGAACCCGAGTTTGATTTAGAATGCGCGAAGGAGACATTAATGGAAGCTAAGAACAGCTTCACGGAGGCCTCC
>APFE031511065.1:175897-191526 GCA_000404065.3 Pinus taeda
TTTTATTTATATAATTGATATAAATTAAATTAATATTATATATTTATTTCCAATTGAGGTGAGAGTCGATGTAGTGGTTTCGATTGGATCCGAGCCAATGATGGTGTATTAATGAGGCTTGATGTTAGTTGGTCAGATGACAACTTTCATTTACCTCCCTACATGTGTAAGGTGGCAAGGAACATTGTAAGGTATTTTGGGAGGTGTGTGTTTTGATTAGTAAGGTCGTCTGTGAGGTTTGGCTCCAAAACTGCTGTTTGGTTGACTGTTGTGGTGAAGCGTCTCCTCCAATCTCCAATAATGGTTGTGGACGGGTGGCTCCTACATATTCCAATCTCCCAGTCTGCAAGCATTCAACGTGGGTATGCTCTTTTAGTTAGTTCTAAACTCATCCTCCTAGCCTTAGTTATTTGTCATTGCTTGCATGTTAAGATGGATGTTTCTAAATTGCAGAATTTAGAAAGTTTCGAGGGTCCTTGGGTTGTTTTTGAAGCAAGTAATGTTAATTGTGAATCACGACCCGTGCTTCGTGACAATCTTTCTCTGTATTATGGTATTATGCATTCTTTGATAGCTTTGCATTTTGCAATTATTTTTGAAGTTTTATCTAGTGTTCTGGGTTTATGGGTTGTTGAACAAATTGTTTCCTTAATAATATACTAACTGCTTCAAGTGGTATGGGTAATTGATAAGAAGAACCACCTTGTTTGGCTATTAACCCTGTCTTCAAAGGGTTACTAGGCTTCAAAGGTAAACAAAATAGGCCCACTGGGCCGAGGCTGGGTCAAAGCCATGGAAGATTCTGTGTTGTTTGATTTTACTGCTTACTATTATTCTATATCATGTTTTCTCATATTTTCAGGGATACACCACTTTTTGCATTGTAAATATTCCATGCCTATTAGGTGAATTGCATGTACAAAACTTCCAAAAAACAAAGAGAGATCAGTGCCTTTCTAAGCCAAATATTCATGTCCAAATAACAATCGCAAACAGTTGCGCTGATTGTGTCTTTCGACGCAATTGTCAGATAGAAAAGTGCACCAACCCTCTTATGCTCAGACACACCAATATCTGAGACTGTGAGCCAGGTGTTACTGCAGTCCACCTGCTCCTACAAGCACAAAGCTACCGTGTACACGTTAGCCACTCAGGCAATATGCCACCACCGGGCAAGTCCGATCTACCACCACTAGGCAAATCCGCCAACTTCAATATGCCACCACCGGGCAAGTCCGATCTACCACCACCGGGCAAATCCGGAACTTAAATGTGCCACCACCGGGCAAGTCCTGTAGCCACTAAGGCTCTGTCTGTGGTTTTTGGCTCACCACAAACCATCACTTTACAGTGACAAAACATGGTTTCAAGCTAACCATAAACCATCACAAAGTGGTTTTGAGATCACCACGAACTTTCAGATGCCTTTAAAACTTACATTTCATTACACATTTTGGAGTTTCTGGGTACATCCAATGACTATTACAACATGCTAGGGAGTCTATTCCACAAACCACACTAACTCAAACAAATATCTATTTTGTTGTCCACCATAAACGTTGTCATTATTGCTTTGCCTCATCTATTCATTATTCACATCTTGGGCATCCTTGTTTGTTCAAATAACTTCTTAGAACTCCATGCTTAACCTGTCATTCATTAGAGTTGCAAATTCTAACAAAATAACTTTGCCTACATTGAGTTAGCTAGGCTCAATAAGGCCAATAATATTTAAACATGCTTCCAAGAAAATACAACATAAACTCTTCAAATTTAATTTCTCTATCTCCGCCCAAAGATGATTATTTCCCAAACATAACAATAACCATTCCAATGATACCTGTGAGAGGTCCACAGATAAAGAAACCGGAACATAGGCACTCATAGCCATATGAAGAGAACACGATTTTCCCTTCAAGAAAATAATAATCCAGGATTCCATGGTCCAATCCTCTGTTGCGTTTCAGTATTTAAAACAATGCCACTTCCCTTACAGTATCACTGCTTTCAAACATGCTGCCTCATGCTCGCTACTTTCCATCACAATCTACTCCCCTGATCACACAAATGCGATCATCATGCAACTCCAACCACTATTCTTTGATGCCATTTTCATTGTCATGTCATCATCGTATCTAGTAGTAGAACATTCCTGCAAATAAATTTGTCTATTGTTGGAATGGCAAATTCCAACATAGATTTATACTCGTGACAATAGTTTTCCAAGCTAAATGTCACAATAAATAAATTAATTCTTTCAACCAGATTACATTACTCACATGACCATTCTTAAAACAATATACAACATGACATCATGGCAACACTTTTGATCTGCACCAAACATACTAATGAATTGTAAACAAACCACGCAGCAGACTGGCGTAGTAGCAAGGAATCAAGAACGTTGAGGAGATCCGCACACACCAACAGCTTACCAAAAAAAAATTTACCCACGTTGCTTTATTCTCCACGCAGCAACTCTTGTTGACTTCCCAATGCAGAGGACTCGAACTGCTAACACACTTACTCAGCCTCCTCTGTGAAGGCACCACTGACAGCCACAGGATCTCAGCCTCAAACAAATGCAGGCAGCCGCATAAAGTGGATCCAATTACCAATCTTCCCCTTTAGCACTATATATTTCTCCGCTCAGCAACAGGTGTCACCGCCCCATTGTTTACTAATGATGCTCTTGCTGCAGGAGGCATGTAAACATTCGATCCAATCCCTGGACCCGAGGAGCACCTTGTTCTATCCCTTGAATCTCCAACAAGATTTACAGTAGTACCTGGTGGAAGAGCAGCTCCCCATGTCAAATCTGCACTCAAAGCAACCGATCTTCCAGAAGAGCTATCTACCGTCATACCAGCTTGATCTCCATCATAAGAAATACTAGTATTTTCAGGGGGAAAGTTGCTCCAACCAAATGATCCTAAGCCTGAGCCTGTGGCAGAGACTGTGTTTCCACCTCCAATAGCATGCCCAACTACTATATCACTGGCTCCTTGCTCTCTTCGCAAGGATGGCAAATTCATGGGAGGAGGCACTACAAGTCTCGAGCCCTTTTCCCCAGCAACTTGCGCTCTTGGCCTGGAAAGAACGAGCATTCCCTTATGCCCATGGCTATGGCTAGATGGTCGTGGTCTCCCAATGTTTGACTTTTTTGTTTTCGCTGTGGCATAGGTGCGTGGGGCAAAGAAGCTTGCAAGGACGGGAAATCTTCTCCTCTTAACTTGATTGCTCGGCCTCACAACAACCTAAGGCTCGGCCTTCAAACACCCCACAACATGCACCAAACAGGGCGTCATGCCACACTCGTACCCTATTTGCGCCTGAACGATTTGACAACAAGCACATACTCCTCATGGTGCATGCTTTTCACACGTTGCAGTTGCAGTCAAGTGGACGAAATACAGAGAGGCGTTATCAACACCAGCTCGTTGAGAGAGAAACTCATATCATATCTGAGGGCGACAAACTCCAAATCCTCTGCCTACCAGACACCACGGCAACTGTCACATGCTGCATCTTTCTGGAAGACATCGGTTTGGAAATCGATGTGCAAAAGGGGCGGCAGCAGCACCACAGTGATGGACAAATAAAAAATAGATTGGAAAACCAATCACTTTATTTCTCTAGCCCAGGATGGGCCAAGCCCAGGAGGGGCCAGGCCCTCATGGGCTCTGATACCAAGATAAAATTGCACACAACAATATATTCTCTATTATTTTATGAATGAGGAAATTACACACATATTTATACAATCAATAGTCTCAAGATAGGAATTCTATCTTGGACGTACACTAGTGTGGTTGAGAGATTCTCTCAACCACACACTAAACTAGGAGAAACTAAATTCCTATTATGTAGGAACAAACTCCTCAAATGGAGAATTACAACCATAGACAAGTAGGAATTAATTATTTGTAACTCAATTTGAGTGGGCTCCTGGACAATTAGTTTTGAAATTTTTTTGTTCTAGTTCAGTGCCCCCTTGTGGGGTCAACAATTCAGCCCTATGGCCTAACCCTCCTCTCACAAAAGGAACATAGGATAGGGAGGCCACGTCCTGAGCAAAAGCAGAGTTTGAGGGCGGGGTGTTGGGAAAGCTCAATTGCTGCAAGCTAGGGTCCGAGGGCGAGGGCAATGTGTTGGGAAAGCTCAACTGTCACAAGCTAGGGTCTGAGGGTGCATGGTAATGGTGGAAAGACTCGGGAATCCACTCAAGATTACCATCTTAATACGCCTCCTTGTGCCCGTCAGTTGATTTCAGGTTGGGAATCAGAGCTTAAACAACAAGTTGAAAACACCAATGTGGAATTGTAGTCTTTAATCTGGAACCCTGGTCAATCTCGAAGCAGATATACCTAGTTCCAACATACAATTTATTTATACTAGATTATGAAGAACATTATGGCAAAAGCTATAGTGTCCATTTCTGTCGAACCATCCAAACTTGATACAAACCTTCAAGAAATTCACAAAGAATTTCAATTGATCTAGCATCAAATCCAACTCCAAAATGTTTACCTTAGCCAGATTGAGAAGCACATCCCTTGCCTTTCTCAAACGGAGCTGTCGGGTTTCAGCGCCAAAGATCCGACACCTGTTGACTCCTTTGATGAGTAACTTTGATGATTAGCATAGTTATGTTTTGTGAAAAAATTGAGTAGTTTACATGATGGCTTTAAAGTCTCTTAGTTTATGTTTTAGATATATTGCTATAGGACAATTAAGGATATCCGGACTTATATTGCACTGCTAGACAATTTGAGAATCTTTAATTTTTGGATGGCTTATATGCACTTAGATGACCAATAGAACCGGTTTCTAGTGGGCGGGTTGAGACCTTTTAACATTGTTAGATGTGTATGTACACATTGTCTATATTTTGAATTGAAATAAAAAAGATGTGCCAAACTTACCAAAAATAATTAATACATTTATTTAATTAATAATTAATCAATACTAATTGTGAAACTAGGTTTTAAAAAAAAAAAAGAAAAAGAGAAGAATAAAGAAAAGGAAAGGGAAAAAAACCAACACTTAAAATAGTAATTCTATTTCCTCAAGCTCGAGAGTTCCACATCGTCGTCCTCATCATCAATATGAGTAATGTAGACCACGAATCGAGGCCCAAACCACCACTTTACTCACCGTTGGATTATTTCTTGTTTCTCCCTTCAATAATGAAAAGAAGAAAATGTTGAAACTACTCATCAACTTTGAATTGTATTGCAATTCCAATTTCGGAGAAAGCCATATCCAAAGAATAATAATGCCCGAAATTATAATAAAATTTCGAAGTTTTACGATTATTGGCGGATTTTAACACAACTCTAATGATCCAAAGAATCCTGTTCACATGAACCAAACTACTATTAATTATTACTAAAAGTTTAATTTGCTTAAATTTATATAAAAACATAATATTTAATTTTGAGAATATCTTGAGATTTAGGTTTTCATAAATATATGAAAGAATAATAATTAACTTTAAGGATATTTTGGAATTTAGTATTTTATTTCGTGAGACTTTAAAATATTTTTAAAATTTATTAATTTGTGTAAAATTTATTTTGGTAAAATATTTATTTTATTTTTAAATGTTTTTTTGTTTAGTTTAGAATATTTATTTAATTATAAAAGATTATCAAGGACATGTTAAAGATTTAATTTTATAATATGCTAAACACAAATGAATACAGTGTGAGGTGTTTCCTTTTTAAAAGTCAAAGGTTCAAAACCAAAGGGGGCTAGAGTATGTATGTTTTCCTAGACTTAGTAGTCAAATCCCACAAACAAGGGGGTCTCATACACCAATTTGGTGTGTGGCTTCGTTGTGACTTTAAAAATATTATTATTATTATTATTAATTAAAAAATCATCAAATCTTATATGAAATAAAATATGGATTTTTTGAACATATAATATTGATAAATCATAATATTATAACCAAACCTATTTAAAAATATAATATAATATAATAAAATAAAAATCTAATCTATTATTAAAAAACAAAAAACAAAACAATATGTAAATTGTCATTATTTACCATACAAAATTATCTGAAAACCATGTCAACAAAATTAGATCTAATATTAACGGGAATCTTATTGATTACCAAACAGGGCAATATGAAGACCGTCTTTATTTGTAATACAGCGAGAAAAAAAAGAATCAAAGACAAACAGCAAAACCAATGGAGGCAAGTGCCCAATGGAATACAAAAGCTACGGATACAAGATCATGTATCGTACTATAATCCACCTTCACACAAACATTATACTTGTGCTCTCTCTCACCATCCTTGAAGAAAATTGAAATATCAGCTGCCTCACTGATCCCCTATCATTTCCACATCCTTTACTAACGATATCCATCAAATTATAATTTCACCGCCTTATCCTCCAGTTGATGATGATGAGGCACTCAAATGATATGGAGGACCTTTGGATATGAAGGTTAATGCAAGCATCCATGCAGCTTCATTCATATCTTTTCAATGCAGCAGTGGGCGAATTGTTAGGGGAAGTGAAAGAAGGCAGTCTCGAGAAGAGTCGAGAAAGTCGGGGAACAGATACACTCATTCTCCCTGAATTACAAGATTTCATCCCACAGAATATGTGTGAAGATTGCTTGAAGATGAGGAGGACCAGCAGCTGCACAATAATGAAGACGAGAAGATATTGGCACCATGCCAGATGCTGAGATCGCTCCATTGCTGCCTCTATTTCCGCCTGAAACATCGATTTCGTCATGTCCACTCTATCAATCCCAATACCAATGATATCAAATGAAATAATGATTCTCCTCCTCCTCCTTCTAAATGTTGAATACTGTAATTACAACTCTTTGGGCTTCAAAATGTGTAAGTGCTTGTACAGATGCCTCGTATTTTTATAATAGTGGGCTGCCACAAAAGAATTGCGTAAGAAGAAATGAAAGTGATAAGATTGTCCATGGTGATAGAGTTTTAGCGGGCCAAGTGAGAGCATACATGACCTCACCTCACCAACTCCACGCCGGAAGTGCAGTTTGCTTTCGTATGGAATTCCTCTTAGAAATTAGTTGGATAAATGAACCGACCTCTTCCATTGTACACGTGTCATGTTTACGTGGTGGTCAACCCTTCCCATCGTGGTGTGCCAAGTCTAGCGAGCGCGTGTTTTGTCGTTTGAGGGGTGACGTGGATTCAGATTGCCGCGGCCAGGAAATTTAAGAATCTTTAACAAAACCATTTTCGAAAACTTTATGACGAGCCACACCTTTAAAATAAAACCTTTTTTACCGCTTTATAAATCCCTTTTCAACAAACTCTTTCAAAAACTTTATATATAACCTTTGAATACCAAAAGGATATTTATTTATATTTTCTCCACGTAATTAACAATACTTTTAACTCTTTTGATGTGCGTTCCACCAAGATTGACTTGAATCTTCCCAAACCAAAATTTTCTTGGCCGCCTTTATTTTTTTTATGCCGACTTTTCATTGTCTCCTTTGTTCGTGCCCGTTGTTGTACGCTGACTTTTCAAGCCTCACGATATCATTAACATTCAACCCCCGAAAGAAACTTGCGGCCGTTGTCTATAGAGATGCGGAGATATGGTGGCAGCGGCGGAGGCTGCGACTTATGAAAGATGAACCTTGCCACTCTCTCGCACGCTTTCTACTTCGACGAAGCGGGGATGATGGTTGACGGCAGCTGCAGCTGCTCACGACTCCCCCAACCAACTGTAACAAATTTTCTCTCTGGTGGTCGCTCCGCAGTTTGTAGCTGCTACACACTTGGATACTGTGATTTTAAGTTGGCTCTAATATTAATTTATTAGAAAGGAAGAGAAGAGGAAATGTAAATTTCACACACAAAATAATAACAAGTTGCAACATTTCAAGTTGCAACATTTTTTTATTGATTACATAAATTTGATGATTATAATGAATTTGGTGAGGAGTATTTATTTCTCTCTTGATCACACAAATTTGATGATTACAATGAATCCGGTGAGAGATATTTAAATTTTTTATTTAAAATAACTTCACATACACGCTCTAAATTCGACTTTACCTAAAATATGACTAACCTCGAACTCACTCGGCTTGATTCAGACTCTCTGAATTTAACCAACTCTTACATGCTAAAGAAATTACAATTTCCAACATGGACAACTTTTCTAGTGGTCTAAGAACTTAGATGGAGCTACACCTTTTGGATCTTGTGGCCGCAACATGGCTATACATATGGATCCAAAGTAATTTTATTGCTTTCATTGGAATGGTGGTATTGGATCTCACAATCACTCAAAACTTCTTGCTTGATGGGGCATCTTTTCAGTAAGATATCCATATCACACATCTTTAGAGAACAAAATAGTGAGGCAGAGAAATTGTCTAAGGATGGATGTAGTGCAGTAGATGATTTGATTTTCTATCAATCATTTGTTTTGGGCGACCTTCCTGCGGAAGGTCACATTTTGCTTTAGATTGGCTTGTTCTGTTCCAATTCCATTTGGGATTATCTGTTTTTATTTTTGATTTTGAATTGTTGGAAACGAGGAGGAACAAAACATGAATTCAGACACATCGCACCAGATGCGGCTTTTCTATTGATCACACAAAACTTGATTACTTACAATGAACCCGGTGAAGGGTATCCCTTTCCAACTAGAGATTTGCCTAAAATATCTTCACATGCAACCACACACTAAAAGTGGTCTATCACTTGACTTGACTCAACACTCAAACACTCAATCACTCAGTTCACTGGCTCTCTATGTTGAACTAACTCCGCATGCGGGAGTAATTACAATTTCTAACACTCCCCCTTAATTACGACCGTATGGCTCAACATGACTTAACTATCACATAAACATGTTTGCTAGTCTATGTCTCGGCTAGGCTTACAATGGCTCAAGAATTTTACAATTTTGCATTTTCTTTTTCTTTGCTTCCAGATTCTATATCCTCGAAATTGTTTTTTTCTGTATTGAACTTTCTTGTTGTAAGATTTATTCACTTGTTGTTGCTACAATTTTTCTTTTACTTGTCTTGAACTTGTTCTAAAAAACAATTGGATCATGTCTTCTACAACTTCTTCTTCAAATATTCGTTCAACTGTGGACCGTTGCTATAACATTGCATCTTCAAACTGTCTTTGTTTTGCCTCTTGTGCTTTATATTAATGAGTTTCTTTCTGCCATATCTTTTGATAGTAGAATCTTATCTCTTATTGACTCCATTGCTGAAAAATGGTTTTAATGCATTCATCTTTGTCTTCAGAAACATCCATTTCATTCTTTTCACTTCCATCATTAAGTAGTGTTGTTTTTTTCCTATAATCTGCACACTCCAGATCATCATTCACCATTTCATTAAATTTTTTTATTCCAACTATTGCTTTAAGACTTGCTTCAATTTGTTCTATTGGTTTCTGAATCCATTCTTCAATGAGCTTCAAATCCGCATCAAACATATTGACAACTTTGTTTTCAACTTCTTCTCTTGTGCTATTCTGAACACCTGCATGTTAAAAAACAATGTTAAAAACATCTTTATTATTCTCTTCAGTGAGATCTTCCTGCTCTACCTCTTCCTTCTCTGCCTTCTTTTCAACTTCACTGAAACTATCTTCCACTATTATGTGGTTAGTGGATATTCTCATCAAAAGCTCTTCAATCACTTTATTTTGTTCTTGATCATGAGTTGTCGCTAGATGACATAGTGCTTCATGAGCAGTTCCCACTGTTTCATATCTTAATGCTATAGTGGTAGCTTCAACCTTCAATGTTTCATCAAACATTGCGCTTACCATATTGCCACAATCAATCTCTGTTTCAAAAAATAAACCACACATATCATCAACATAATATTCATCCACACTATGGTGAGATATTCGAGCATGCATGTGCTCATTGTCAATTTCAACTTCACCAAATCCAACAACGGCATCTTGATTCACCAATTCACATATAACTTTCTAGTCATCATCCACATGTGTCTCATGACAGTGGAATTCACAGTCATTTGCATCATCCAAGTTACAGTGGATTCCTTGAACATATATATGTTTTTGCTCTGCTTCTCACACAGAGGCTTCAACTTCTCTTTTTGCAATCTTCGTTGCATCTTCTTCATCCATATGCATGCTTGCATAATGGGTTTCAATTTTATGGTCTTGACAACTATCATCCACTTTCGAGTGAGATTCTCCAAGTTCTGTTTTCCTCTCAAAACCTTACTCATCTACTCTCAAATTTGCAACTAACTTCCTAAATCATTCTCCAGCAGAAAGAAACTCTAGTGACCCTACAATGAACGCTTCACCACCCACCATCCACACGAGATTCCATATCGGCGGAGTGATTTCCATATGGACGGGACTTTCCATATATAGTTCATAAACTTTTAAATTCAACAACTTGAATCTTTCTCTATCATAAATTTTAATCCAATTTCAGGCCAGCCAAACCTTAACACGTTTAGATTGAGTTAAAAACCATATCAACTTTGATCACGTAATCAACCCTAGATGTTTCAATAAAGAAACTAAGTTTTAAGTTAAGATGTTTTTTTATCGAGAAACAAAGCATTAAATTAATTCAATAAAGAAACAAAGTTTTAAATTAAGATACGTCTCCCAATCCACGTCACCTACTCATAAACGACAAAACACGCCATCGCTGGACTTAGCAGACCAGAATAGGGAAGGGTTGACCACCTTCTAAACATGGCGCGCGTAGACCAGAAGACGTAGCACATCTATCCGATAAAGTTCGAAAAATGAAAATAAACCCGTGGATGAGGTCAGATGACGTCATGTATGCTCTCATTTGGCCCGCTCAGACTCATCACACCCCACCATGGACAAGCTTATCACTTTGATTTCTTCTCACGCAATACTGTTGGGGTGGGCGAGCATTATAAAAACACCATGCATTTGTACAAGCACTTTCACATTTTGAAGCCCAAAGAGTTGTAATTACAGTATTCAACATTTAGGAGGAGGAGGAGGAGAATCATTATTTCATTTGATATCATTGGTATTGGGATTGATAGAGTGGATATGACGAAATCGATGTTTCAGGTCGAAATAGAGGCAGCAATGGAGCGATCTCAGCATCTGGCATGGTGCCAATATCTTCTCATCTTCATGTTCGTGCAGTTGCTGGTCCTCCTCATCTTCAAGCAATCCTCTCACATATTCTGTCGAAAGAAAAATTGTAATTCAGGGAGAATTAGTGCATCTGTTCCCCGACTTTCTCGACTCTTCTCCAGACTGCCTTCTTTCACTTCCCCTAACAATTCGCCCACTGCGTTGAAAAAATATGAATAAAGCTGCATGTCTGCTTTAACCTTCATATCCAAAAGTTCTTGATATCATTTGAGTGCCTCATCACCACGAGGCAATGAAATTACAATTTGATGGATATTGTTAGTAATGGATATGGATATGATAGGGGATCACTACGGCAGCTGATATTTTTAGTATTTTGGATGGCGAAAGAGACAGAAGTATAATGTTTGTGTGAAGGTTAATTGATTATAGTAGGATACAGCAGCACTATAATATTGTATCCGTAGCTTCATTGATTTTGTTGCTTCTGTTTGAATTCGTTACCCCCTGTAATACAAATACAAATAAGACGGTCTGCATATTGCGCTTCTTTTTCAAAGGCCAACTACTTTTCACAGTTATACAAAGAAAATGAATGTTCTAGAATGCAGATTTTCGCATTTTGACACATCTGTTTTCCAGGAAAGTGCATGTCAATTTTTTTTCAATTGAGCAGATTTGAGAAGGTTGACAGGTTCACATATTTGTTGTGGAAATACCAAAAGTGAAACTTGGTTCATGGGAAGAGAACATTTAGACTCGTATGATTTCAATTTATAGTTTAGATTTGTGTTCAAAGGCACGTGCTAAATTTATTCTATTTATTCATTTGGATGTTTATACCTTTTTGGATTCGTTTTCATTGACCATACGATTTGTTTTGAGAAATTTTCAATCTTCAATGAAAATATTTTTTTACTAAATATATGTGTTAGGTATTTAATTTTATTATTAAATTTTATTTACTAAATATATGAGTTTAACTGTATGGATTAAATATTTATTTAATGTTTTTCTTTATTATATTTTATTATAATATATTTAAAGTCAGTAAGTAATGTAAATTAAATGATTGGTAGATTTTTCCAAAAAAATCATAATTATTATTTATTTTGAAAATGATTAAAAATTAGATTTTGTAGATACATTTCGGAGTATTTTTACTATTTTGATTATTTGATTTGGAAATTTGTATTATTTCTTATACCAGAAAACCATTTGATATTTCAAAAAGAACAATACAAATCATCATATCAAGAGATGAAATAATAATTATGGTTGTATATAACAACCCAAATATATAAATACTATGTGATGATGAGCAAAAAGAAAAACAAGTCAGAAAGTTGCATAATTCATTCTTGCCTTTCAAGGTAGTCCTTGAAAGGGGTGTGAAAGTACTCATATGTGCTACCCTCTCGTTGCTCCAGAACCTGCCACAAATCTTTTACATTTTGTTTGTGTTCCCTATATATGTGACAGAAAGAAATGTAATTGAAAATGTCTTTAATCCTTAATGTGTCATCACCAAGTGATGCAAGGAGAAGATTTTTGCATACTTGAGTTTTGTTAATCCAATTTATAATCCACATAGAGTCCCCATAAACCTGTAATTTAGAGCATCCTTTTTCCTTTGCAAAAATTAAAAGATAGATATTTGCATGCAAGAAGTTCCAACTAGTTATTTGCTCCTAGGCCAAGCCCCATTTTGACATGGAAAGAAGGAGAGTCAGATAAGAAAAGGAAAAATCCACCTTAGCTCCTTTGATACTGATTGCATAAAGCTCCATCAAAATAAACCCATAATTAGAATTGATCAAACTCCATCAAAATAAGCCCATGATTGGATCGATCAGAAAATCATCAATAACTTTAATAGGAGCTCAACCTTTCCTCTAATGAAAATCAAGAATAGCAAAGGCTTCAAATGCAACATAATTTGGAGATGATGGAATATCTTAAAAAATAACTTTATTTCTTGCGCCCACACCCCCAAAAAAATATCAAAAAGTAGACTTTGTAGGAGCGAGAGTAAAAATTTGAAAACCACCTCCTCCAATAATCTTCCATCATTGCTCTTTCCCGCTAAGCCAGTTGACCTACAGTTGCTTGGCATATTGTCTTCCGTCGCTCGTCCTTCCCGCTAAGCAAGTTAACCTACAGTCGCTTGGCATGTTGACGAGATTCGTTTGATGAAAGGACATTCCTGAAAAACATGAATGATTTGGAATTTTCTTTCTATTTAGCATCACATAAGAAGTTCCACATTTGCGAGGTATTTAGATTTCCAAAAGGACGCTATCTGTAGTCAAAGTGATGTATGTTAAAATTTGCAGTAAGATCTAGTTAGTGAGGGCTGTTGAAATTTGTAATTTCAACTGCGCATCAGTTGACCTGTGTAGTAGTATTAAGGCAATAACTGTGTAGCATTTAATTCGCCCAAAACAGCGCCCAAAAACCATCAAAGCTCATGGGACCGTTTTTGTTGTGTTGGTGGTTTTCATACAAACACGTCCGATGCAATAAAATTTTGCCACGCGTCCAGTTGTACTTTCTCCAAAAAGCTTTCCATCGGGATGTAAAGTTCGGTTGAAAAGGGTCTTTAATTATATTGTTTTAAATTCATGGGTGTTACTAAACAAGTAAAACGCATTGTAATGTTTTTTTTGGTCAATTGTATTTTGGAATGAAATGCACAGCAGTTCCAAGAAGTGAATATTAAAAAACACAGGGGAAGCTTTGTGCAGGTGAAAAACACACACAGCAGTGTGAATGTAAGAATGAACTTATGAAATGGAATGAAAAATGCATAGCAGTGTGAGGTAAAAATATTTGTAGCAGAGCATATGTAAGGGATTTCTTTTACAGCAGTAAATCCATGTAATTTTTGTTTTCACACAGCAGTGAATGTAAAAGAAACTTTTACACACAGTGGTGTAAAATTTCAAAAGGAAACAGATTAATTTTGTTAAAATGTTTTGGTGAGTCCCTCTGAGTGAAAGAGGAAGAATCTTGTATCAGGAATTTTGTTTTAATGAATACAAAGATATTGTATGTGTATGTAATGCTCTGCTCAGAAATATTTTAAAGCTTCCCTGTGCCAAGATCCTGGAGAAAAACAGAGCATTGTCTCTGTGTGCAGTTTGTTTGTTTGTTTTTTGGGATTTTACCATAAAACTCCCCAACAGTGGTATCAAAGCAGATCCAGGCTCTTTAAAGGTGTTAAAGAAGCTGAAGGAAGGTTCCTTTTGTTGTAGCAGTAAATCTTCTCCAGTGAAGTGAAGTCTTAGACAAAAGGATTTAGGTATTCCTCAAATTTTTTTGGTGTTGCTGCTGAAGAAACAGTCAGTTATTTGAATCATAGTTTAGATTGCAAGGAATGGCTAGCACAAGCACTAGCATGGGTATGTTTAATCCTCAATTCCCACAGTTCAATGGGCAAAACTATGACTATTGGGTAATAACCATGAGAGCCCTGTTTGCCTGTCAAGATTTATGGGAACTTGTTGAAGATGGTTTTGAAGAACTAGCAGATGAAAATGAGTTTAATAGGTTAACTCAGGTAGAGAAAGATCTGCTGAATAGCAATAGGAAAAAGGACTCAAAAGCTCGTGTATTTTTGTATCAAGCAGTGGACCAGAGTGTGTTTCCAAGGATAGCAGCAGCTAAGACATCCAAAGAAGCATGGAAAACTCTCAAAACAACCTATCAAGGCATGGAGAAAGTGAAAACAACAAAACTACAGTTGCTGAGGAGAGATTTTGAGAATCTGAACATGAAAGAGTCAGACAATATTGACTCATTCTTCACACATGTGATTGGTTTGGTCACACAAATGAGGACTCATGGAGAAGTTCTTGAAGAAAGGAGGACTGTGGAGAAACTTTTGAGGGTCCTACCCTCAAAGTTTGATGTGATTGTCACCACCATAGAAGAGACAAAGGATCTCTCAAACTTTTCAGTTGATGAACTCCATGCATCACTGATAACACATGAGCATAGGTTGAGTAGAAATGAAAACTCATCTCTAGAGCAAGCCTTCAAGACTCAGATGTCTTTTGGAAGAGGAAGAGGTCAAGGCAGAGGAAACAAAAGAGAAAGAGGTAGAAGCCAGAACAGAGGTGGAAGGAACAGTCCAGCGAATGCTCAAGGAAGAGGCAGCAATTCAGATCAGAATCAAGGTCATGGCAGCAGCCAACAAAGAGAACAACATCATGCTCAAGGACAAAGGTATGAAAAATCCAATGTCCAATGTTATTATTGTAAAAAATATGGCCATTATGCCAATGAGTGTAGGAAGAAGCAGCATGATGTGAGTAATAGTTCTAGTGCAAATATCACTAGAGAAAATACAAGCCAAAATAATGTTTTATTAGCTTGTAACATGGCTGAAACAAACAGTGAAGATATATGGTTTCTAGACTCCGATTGCAGCAACCATATGACAGGAAACTTAGCTTTGTTTTCTGCTTTAGATCAAAGTGTGAAGTCACAAGTCACACTTGGGACTGAT